>OX326946.1:29451962-29619462 GCA_946800315.1 Misopates orontium
TGTGGTGTGGGGTGAGGGTTGGGCTTATTTCTGGGCTGGGTGTTTTACCGGGGGGTTTGCAGGCTTGGGGTTATTTTCGTTGGGCTGAGGGTTTTGTTTTCGCGAGTTGGGTATTTTTGGGGGGTTGGGCTGCTGAGTGGGCTTTAGGGGGTTTAATGTAGGCTTTCTAGGCTGGGCTTGTGGTGCTATATGGTATTTTGGGTTTGGGCTGAAGGTGCAGAAAATGGTGGGCTTTGGGTAGGGTTTGAAGACTTACCTTTTTCCTTTTTTTCCTGCGTAGTCTTTTGTTGTTCCGTCTTCGGGTGGCGGTTGGGTCGCCGGATGATGATTTTTCAGCCATTGTCCGCTACTTTTTCTTGCGATGATGAGGTTGGCGTGGTGGTTATGCCAGTTGCTTTAGGTGTATAAGATTTGGATGCAATTTTGCACTCGTTTTGAAAGTGGCCTATACATCCATAAACAAAGCAAAAGGCATTCTTGATTTCGTAAGTAACTTTTTGAGTATGTGTGCCGATTTGAATAGTCTTGGCAAGGGGTTTTAAGGTATCAATGCTCACACAAACTCTTGCGTATCGTGCTATGTCGAGTCTCATGGTGTGGAGGTCTATTAGGATTGGTCGGCCGATTTTGGCAAGAGCCGTTTGATCATAATATTCAATTGGCATGTCCGGCATTTGAACCCAAAACAGATTTCTGATGGTGCCGCTGTTGACGGGTTGTAGTTTGGTCTCCATTGTGAGATCGCAAGATACGAGTTAAACAAGAACCAAGGACTGTTGGCTAAGGCCACGAAATATTCATCGCATGTTGGAAATCGAACGATGTAGTGTCCTGATCCGAGGTCCGTTGCTTGAAGATTTTCAGAGATACTCCAATAATCTTTTAAAATGGTCAGCGATGTCCTTGACGGATCGATGTATACCGGTCGTGTATATGATAAGGGACTGTCGCCACGGTTGACGTAGTGAATCAATTTCAGTAGCTGAGAAGGGATGGTTTATGTCGGGTGTGTTGGGTGTTGTTGTGGGTGAAATGTGTGTCCTGGTGGGGACGTTGGGTGAGGAGCTGGTAATTTGGTTTGGGTGGGCTTGGTGGGCGGTTGTGTTTTTGTCGAGTAGCGGAGGTGGAGGTTGGGGTGGTGGGTCTAGGGGTTTGTCTTTTTCCGGTGGTGGATTCTCACAAAGGGTCATTTTTTAATTTTTTTTATCCACGTGTGATTTAAAAAAAATACATAACCCACAAAAAATCCCGTAGCACTTGCGTTTAAGATGTGGTATTTTTCAATGTATAAAAGTACACATGGAGGTAATTAATGTGCCCATTTAATATTATACACATAGGTTATTTGCCTACTTATTTTTTATAAGTAGGCAATGTGCATATATTAACATACCACAAAAGGCTAAGCAGTCAATCTACCTGTTGTAAGAGAGTAATATCCTATTTCATATAACATACAAAAATTATTATTTCAACTATATGACAACATGCCAAACTGTTATTTATATAGTTTTATTTGAAATCCTTTAAACTGGTTGGTTATAATTGTGTTACTTCAGATTTTTTTTTAAAAAAATTGAATATGTTTTTAGGATACTTATATTTTCACGATGGTTTTTTATTTCTCGAATGAAAAAAATTAATAAAAATAAAAATATTTATACAAAAATTGCTTCACATGATTTAGCACCCCCTAAACAATTACTACAAGAAATTCAAGCAATAATCATATATATGTTTATCCCTATAGGTGCAAAATCTATTGCTATAGATCGATGGGAAAAAAAATTGTTATAGAATTCTATTGCTATAGGTCTTGATGGCAAAAATTAAAAACAACAGTGGAAGATTAGTTTATTATCATATATGGGGATATAATATTTTTTTTGCAGATCGTAACAAAGTTTTTTGTTCCCACAAACAGGGAAAAGCAAATATGTTCCTCTACGGGATCAAAATAATCAAGTTTTCTTTTCGCAAAAATAGTCCTTTAAGACTTTTGCAAAATTCGTCCTTTAAAGAATCGCAAAATTAGTTCTCTACTATACATCCTTTGCAATGTATGCTCTCTAGTGATGGAATATTCCTATATGCGGCGGAAAATGTTACGTGACCATCACATGTGGCTTAATTAGGGGCAGTTTAGACATTTTACAATAGTCCTCAAATGAGAGAAAAAAACGTTAGTTGCAAATTCATTTTTAAGACCTAACACCACAAAATACAAAACACGTGATGATGTACCATATTTTGGTACTGCTTTGTCATACGTTTCATAGGATGCTACGACATCTCGGCTTACGTTATGACACGTCAGTATTATTATTTTTTAATGCAAAATTATAATTTCAGGCAAAACTCAAAATCAGGCCCATGCAGACCCATTTTCGAGTTATCCAAGGCCCAGTTCGACTTGTTTCCAGGCCCTTTTTGAGTTATTCCAAAGTGTTTATTTATCCATAGTATAAGGGGCAAGTTGTCAAAAATAAAAGGATATGGGGCAAAGTGCAACAGGAGTAAAGTATATGGGGTTTAATGCTTTTATCCTTTCACCATATGTAGTCCATATGTGGTACTGAGGTAGGAATTCCCACTTATAAAGAAGAATCTGAATGTCATCCCTACTTCCGAATCGTCTATTGCAACATTTGACGCAGGAACACCTAGCTTTGCCACGTTGTAATAGCTGTGTTGGACCAAATGAATGGTCTAAAAAACTATCCACATCAACCTCAAAAGCAGGGTTTAAATAAGTATCACCATAAATATTTTCTCTTTCGTACATCCAACGCTGGTCTTCGTTGTTATACATTTTGTTTAATCTATTACAAACACCAAAAATAAAATAAATAACAATCACGTGAAATATGTATTAATATGCAAAAATAAAACAAAAATATTAATAATATGCAAAAATAAAAGTTAAGAAATACTATTTGAATGTAACAGTGAAAATAAAAAAAGTAGAAATCATTGCGAAAAAATTAACAAAATATATGCTCGTAGTAGATTAAAATTTGCATATTGAAAATTTATAGATGTGTTACAAATTTATGCATTTCTATAAAATAAAGTTCGTAAAACTACTAAATCAACCTAACAAACACGGTGATTAAAACTTACCTCCTCAGCTCGATTTGTAATTGGTGGTAAACTTAGAGAAAAATTAAAAGAGTTTGTGGAAGGAAATGTTTTGGAGATGGACGGTTTTTGGGTAGAAAAAGAGAGAAATTGAGGAGGAGGATAAGAAATCTATGACATGGTGAGAAATAACATATGGGAAGAAATAAATCACTCCCTATTTCACGAGAAGAAATAACTTTGTTCCCATGCTCATACATGGGAACAAATTTATTTCTTTCTAATTATGGAAACAAATAAACCACTTCCCATAGCTTTAAAGACTGTGGATGTCAGAACATCAGAAAAAACAAATTTGCTCTCATGACACACCATGGGAAGAGATTATTCTCTTCCCACGTAGCATGATCCGCGTGATAGATATGGGAAGTGATTTATTTGTTCCTTAACATTTTACCTATATATATCACAGCACAACTCCCCTCATTTTACTTCATCATTGTCACCATCTTAACTCTCATTCTCTCCATCCTCTTTTTTTTTGGAAGATAACTCCGTCTCCATCTCCATCTATCCTCTTCATTTTTTCATTCTATGTTATATATATAACTTATTAAGTGTTATATTATGTAGTTATTTATTACTTTTAACCTAATTACCTACAATATATATAGAGAGAGAGATTGATTTTAAATGTTTACTAGCTATACTTATTATAATACCATATAAAACATATTATTTATAATTATTAATACATGTTACAACATATATTATACACATAGATACAAATATATATATATATACATATATATATTAAAGGAAATAAAAATTAATTAAAAAATAAGGTGAAAAAAGTGGCGGCAACATTAAACTTGTTCTCCCTAAATTAAGCTAATTCTAATTAATTTTTTTTAATATTTGTAACATTAATCCGCGGTTGGGTAAGAAGTTCCAATTTCAATGCATTCTCTGGGTTCTCCAATGTGCAAGAAAAAGTTTCTGATGCGTTGTACATTGATCATGGATGTTCAAAACACATCACCAGTAACAAAAATGATTTTAAGTAACTTTGCTAAAATTGTTGTTGGTTCTGTTCTGTGTGGTGATGGAAGTTTCTGTCTTATCTCTGGAAAATGTAGTTTGAACATCAAAGGTAGTCAGTCCTACTTTACATAAATGTCTATTATGCTAAAAAAATCGAAAACATTTGATTAGCGTCAGCCAATTGTATGATATGAATTTGTCTGTATGTTTTGATCACAATGGTTGTTTGATTAAAAATGAATAACGGATTTGTGTTATGCAAGGCACAAGATGTGTTGATAACTGTTTCAAAGTCTGTAAGTTGCAACAGTGTAGTACCCAATTACAACTAACCCCTACGTCAGATTAGTTCTATGTTCTAACAACCCAACAAAAGAAAGGTATCATGAGTTGTGGGCTGATGCTAGTGGAACACTTGGCTGAGATGATTCTATTGGCACGAATTTTATTTTAAGTTGATATCTTCCAAAAGGTGTTTCATTGGATTGTTCTAAAAATAGTGTCAGTTTTAATTCTTGATGATTGTGATTAGAAATATTTCTTGCACTAGTTGCTATTTTGATTAACTGAAAACGTCATTTGATGCGTGATTGTAGTTTTCATGTTCTGAAAATTTAGTTGATCATACTTCTTCATTGAAAAATATGCGGGTGAATAAGTTTTTGATCACAATCTTATTTTCTCTTGATTGTTACAACCGGAGTCTTGTTTATGATTTGTGATCACCCCAAACTATACAACGATATTTCTGTTAGGTATTTGATCCCACAAATACGCGCCCCTAGAATTTGCCCCATTATAGAATTATGAATCAAAATGAATAAACAGTGATCATAGTAACAACACAAGGATTTACGTGGAAACTCCAAATCCGGAGAAAAACCACGGGACAAAAGCGGAAATTCACTATATAGAAAATTATTACAACCATATAATTTTCTTTCACTCTCAACGACACCCTCACAAAGCCCTCATTAATAAGTAATAACACTCCCTAACGACACTTTACACTCATGTATTAACACACTATAAAGAACTAGAGAGAACAAACTTTTCTTTATTTTGGTGTGTTAAACCTTGCAAATGCTACCTCTATTTATAGTATCACATTTGAGGGGAAAAGACCTATTTAGCACTGCTATAGGGGCCTATATGCAAAAAGTAGCATTAGACCCCTATATGCAATTTAGCTATCTTCACCCCTGCTTGACCGGTAGCAATTTTGGCCCCTACAATGGATAGTTACATCCATTCCTTCAACCACCTTTAATCAATCTATTTGACCATAATTCAAAGATGGTGTGCCAACAATCTCCACCTAGAAGATTTGATTAGAGAATCATATCTTCACACAGTCTTCGTCTTGGCCTTTCGTTACCCCCACTACGGCTCCAGCTCAACGATGATCGTCATAGCTTCCGTTGTTACTGTAACGCAGTCATAATTCTTCAGAATTACCACGCTCTACCATGAACAGCACAACCACTCAGAATAAGACCATTCCAAGCATTTCGAACCATGTCGAAAACAACTCTGCTGATAATTATGGTGCAACTCCCACTTTTTGCTGTCAATCAACCGTTAACATGAATATTCACCACACATCTTGCATCAACGCCAAATAATGCCCGTGTGCAAATCGAGACCCACTAACATTAACATCATGTATCATGGAAACTTTAGGGTCTCATGCCATCAGGATGTACATTCCGCTTATAAGACGACATCTTCACAGTAAGCAATGTTACTGTTACCGTCAGTATCTCATTGTACTAACCCAGAGCCTCTTACTGAACTAGCTCCCAAGTTTGGACAATTTTATTTTCGATGACCAGGTTGTCCGCACCCCCAACAAGCTTTCTTCCTTGAGTTTCTCTTCCCATCGCCATAAGCCACCATTGCACTATTTTCATGTGAACCGTCACTCCCACTGAGCCTCCTCTCTTCAGAAAGAAACTTGCTAGTGACATTAGAGAAATTGATTTTCTCCTTCCCATGATCAAGATCGGTTTCATTTGCTCGTACTAACGTAGAAGAAACCAGATAAGTCTCAAGGCTTGATCCTCCTCAGCAATCTTAACCCCAATGTATTCAAGCTCGGCAACAATTTCATTATCGAACACTTAAATGATCTGAGATACTCGTACCCTTGTTCATCCGTACTGTGTGAAACTGCTCCTTTAGGTACACACTATTTGAGACGCCATTCATCTGATATAACTCCTCTAACTTTTCCCTAAGACCTTTCGCCGAAGATATTCCATGTATGTTTGCCAGAACATTTTTGGGTAGGCACAGATGGATTGCACTTGCAGCTCTCAAATCGAGATCCTCCCAATCATCATCATTCGTTGCAGCTTTGCTTGTTGCACTAACAAGGGTATCTCTACCCTTCAATGCCTTGTGTAAGCCTAACTGAATCAACACATCCCTGACTTGCACTTGCCACAAGCCAAAGTTAATTTTTCCGTCAACTTCACTACTTTAAATTTGACCATATTCATTCCCTTGCTCTCCGACATTACAATTGTGAGTTTTGGCAAATTTACAGTAAGCCAGAATAGTACTCACTAAGTAAGCCCCATTGAAGAGAGATGCTCAAGCTCTCCTAGACACGCTTCAAGGTTCCCAGGTCACTGTCGGGATCACAACATTCCCACTTATAACCAATTTTCTTTGCACAGAACCGTCTCAGACAATACGTATTCACAACTACTATCACACCAGAGCTTCACCTCAGCAATAACTCCTCCTCAACAGGACCCGGACTCTGATACCATTGTTAGGTATTTGATCCCAGTAATACGAGCGCCCAGAATTTGCCCATTATGGAATTATGAAGCAAAACGAATAAACAATAACAATAGCAACAACACAAGGATTTATGTGAAAACTCCAAATCCGGAGAGAAACAATGGGACAAGAGCGGAAACTCATTATATAGAAAATTATTACAGCTATATATAATTTTCCTTCACTCTCAACGAAATCCTCACAAAGCCCTCGCTAATAACACTCTATAACGACACTTTACACTCGTGTTTTAGCACACTATAAAGAACTAGAGAGAACAAACTTTGCATTGTTTTGGTGTGTTGAAACCTTGCAAGGTCCATGAATCTAAGAAATAGTGAGAATTCTTGATCTCTCTCAATATCTCTCTCAATTCAAAAATCCAGGATTTGAATTGATGTCCTTTCATTGATTCGTTCGTAGTGACTGAGGGGGTCGAAGACCAAGAAGTGAGTTATTTATACCAAGCATTCTTCTTACGACTAGATCCAATCTCCTGGTCCCTGCACCGCTCGCCGCTACTACGGGAATCGCTTTTGCTTTCTTTTCCTCTGGCTACTAAGATGTTTCAGTTCGCAGTTTTGGTATGTTGGGAGATATCATTATTGCCGAACCCAATTCCTACATTGCATTTGCTGGTAAAAGGCCAGTGGCCCAAAGAAACGAAAGGATCGGTTACATTTTTCATACAATCTCCTCTTATAGATAGATATCTTTGGAACAATCTATATTCTGGGGTTTACATATACTCATATGTTTTAAAATATTGATTCCTACGGATTGGATCAAAAACAATTCTTGAAGAAGAAATATTTGAATATAAATCTCATCGATATCATCGATATTTTCCTTGGGAGGTATCGGGAAAGATTTGGAATGGCTTCTTTCTTTTTTGATTACCTTCCTCGCGTATGTATAAGACCGAATCTGAACGAACAAAATGTTGAATTGAATCGTACCAGTCTCTACTGGGGGTTATTACTCATTTTTGACAAACTTTTTTGTTTTCACACCGAAGGGCTCTCTTCATTATCTGCATATGGACTTTTTTTCCTAGGTGCTCATTTTGTATGGGCTTTTAGTTTAATGTTACTGCTGAAACACGGAAGAATTGAAATCTTAGATCAAAACACTACGTATGGATGGTATGAACTGCCCAAACAAGAATTCTTGAACAGCGAGAAGATCCTACCATGAGTGATTCGGCAGATTTGGATTCATATAGATATCCACCCATGTGGTACTTCATTGTACGCGAAATTTTGTAACGTATTAGGGCATCCCATTAGTAAGCCGGTTCGGGCGATCAATAGAAATACTCCACCCTTGTCATATATTCCATACATCACTTTGTTTTCGATTATCTAATAAATCAGTTAATGAAAGTAGATTATTTTTTGGTTCATTTTTAAACTTCCATAATCCCGCCTATTGGAGTTGGGACCCAAAAGAAACTTGGGCTTTTATTACTTGGATCATATTTGCAATTTATTTACAAGATATTTATACTTCTTTTCACATACGGAAATATGAAATTCAGACTCATGTGACAAGCCAAGGTCCTGAAAGCCTTGTAGCATGACACAGATATTTATTTCGGGAAATAGGGTATTTGCATTGTTTTGGTGTGTTGAAACCTTGCAAATGCTACCTCTATTTATAGTATCACAATGGGCGGGGGGGGGGGAGGAGGGGAGAGATACCTATTTAGCATTGCTATAGGGGTCTATATGCAAAAAGTAGCATTAGACCCCTATATGCAATTTGCTATCTTCACCCCTACTTGACCGGTAGCAATTTTGGGCCCTACAATGAATAGTTACATCCATCTCTTCAACCACCTTTAATCAATTTATTTCACCATCATTCAAAGATTGTGTGCCAACAATTTCACCGAAAATGTACGGGGCACAAGTAATAAATGGTTGTAAATTACAAACCCAAAAGTCAATCCCTGAGGACTATCTAACGATGAATTATTGATGCAAACTACTCTGAATCTACTTAAATAAATTAAAAAACAAAGGGGAAATTTTGAATTTTCAGTTAAGAACTAATAAAATTAGAAATAAATAAAGTAACGACCAACAAGAAACAATAATACTCTAAACCTAAGAATTTGAGTTTACCATAATCATCTATAGTTCACCTCGATTACTATATAATTGATTTCATGAGAATATATTGATTGAATGCCGGTAAGTCCTTTTAATTGTGATTGGTAGTTGTTCACGAATCCTTTGAGGCCTATCAGTTAGAATGATACTCTGTTCCTCTAGATGCATCTATCCCCGTTACCTTCAAAAAGTAAAATTACTGAAAAGCAATTTGTCAAAAAGGAGTGTGTTTGTCATGCCGTAATTCGACGGCGACGACGATCAACCTTCCCCTGTCGGTGCTGCGATCCTATGCGTCATAGGCCACTTCACGAAGGCCTACTCTCTCAGTTAAAATGAAGATCATGTTTAAATCAAAGCCCACAACTCCAGCGGATATGGAAATCGTGAAATCTTGGATGGAAAGTCGCCAGAATGTCCCCGATTTGATCTCGAGATGGAGCAGCGACAAAGCAGAAGAGAGGAAGTTGCTTTGATTTTATTTATCAAATTATCTGATATTGGTCAAAGCTAAAAAATGCTTATGTAAAAAATGTTTTTCTTTTGTATGAAAATTGCATAACTTAATTTGGTAAAATATAAAATGTCAAGAATACCTTAAAAAATCCTACAATGTGTGTATATGGTGCAACTTGTGAAAAAGTTACAATTTATAGTGTATTTTACTTGTAATAATAATTTGAGATGCTACAATGTGTGTATATGGTGCAACTTGTGAAAAAATTACAATTTATAGTGTATTTTGGTTGTAATAACAATTTGCGGTGCAATATGAAAAAAATACAATTATTGATATAATTTTGCCCTAAACTCTACAAATTTTGATAAAGGAAGTACCATAACATGTGCAATAAATAGGGTGCCACGCATGATGGGGGCAACAAACATCTTAACTGTGCACACGATATAACATTATAATTTTTCATTAAAGTCTGTCATAGCTATGCAACGTATTTATAACTATAATCTCTTAAATAGCATACAGCACTATGACAATTACGTTTTTAATTTGTTTTAGCCATGATTCTAAAAGAATTGAAAATGTGGCTCGTTGCAATCAAATGAAACATTAATCAAGTTGTGTAAGATGAAACTAGTCTACACGTCACCATCAAATCATAGAATCCAATGGGATCCAATAATATCTTTTTTATATATAATAATATATATGTTTATCGTGCAGCGATTTCATAATTAGGATTTAGGTTCTCTTGTGAAGACAAAAAATCATTTCTCGTCTTTCAAATATTACCGTTCAACAAAGTTGATAACAGAACAATAGAGTAATGTCAAAATGCATAAAAAGCAGAGTTTTTGTTTGTGCGTGGACTAACTTTCAACCTCAAATGTAAAAGAGGAAGAGTTAGTTAAAGAGTAAAAAAACAAAAAAATAAATTCCCAATAATATAGTCAAATTGTAAATTTCAGTCATATGAATGGAAAAAGTGTAAATTACTCAAAATAGAAATATGAGCTGAAGGTTTTGACTTAGTCATATATAAATATATATATCAGACCTGGCAAAATAAACTTTTTTCTTAGTGTAGCACATTCAACTAATAAGCTAATATCTAATTAAAACTTTGGTATATTATAATATGACATAAATTTTGTTAAGGGTAGTTGAGCATGTACCGCATCGTAAGCTACCTAAAGCCAAGACAGACAAACCAGAAATATTAAATTAAAACATAAAGAGTAAGTTTTCACCTAATATCTGAAAGGCACCTTATTTAACCCGCAGCAGAAGCTTCCCCCTTAAATTGTTTAATGAATCAGTTAATTTTCCTGCCCATAAAAATTGATAATAATGTAATATAGTATAATATAATATAATATAATAATAATGTCAGTCTCCTCTCTCTCTCTCTCTCACAAATGAATTGTATACATATATATAATTATAGAGAGAGAGAGAGGGGGGGGAGCGGAAGACAGCAAGTACGCATCATACTCAATAAGAGAGAGAGAGAGAACACAAACACATGGCGTTACAGCCATAGCATGTACAGTAAGTAAAAGCTCATAAACAAAACTTAAACACACACACACAAAAAAAGAAAAACACAGTCATCAATCTTTTAGATCTGTTTTCACTAAGTGGGGTTTTTACTATCAAGATCAAAAAGTGTTGTCTCATTTTAGAATTGTAGTCGATCTCTCACCATTTGGGAAATTGGGTTTTCCGGTGGGGGTCGCCGGAGCTCCGGTGGGGTTAGAGAGGTTGAGCTCCGGCGGGTAATGTGAGTGATTTATAATAAGAATAAGAATAATGTTCAAGGCGGGGGGGCTATGGAGGAGCAGCGACAAGAACAAGATCAAAGTTGTTTTCAAGTTGCAGTTTCGTGCTACTCAGGTATATTATTAATATCTATGCTTATGTATTATTTCGTTATTAAACTTTTGTCGGTGCTAAGCTTCATATTTGCTGTTGAATTTTGTGTTTTTTGAAATTAGTAAAAACAATACTTCATATTTCTTTCTTTGTACAAGAAAAAAGTCTGGTGCACTGCAGGCTAATATATACTTCATATTTCTTTTTTTTTTCGTTGTTGGTTTTTCTTCTGTATAACTTCATTCTCTTGTCTTGTCAATCTACCCAAGTAGCTCATTTGTCTTTTATGTAAAGAAAAGAGAGAACAGACTAGTTCAAATTGTTGTTTTTTGTATTTTGGTTCATAACATATCCTTGGTATGCACATTATAAAATCAATCAAGAAATTTTGAGAAATATGTTCATAGATAGAGTGATCAATCTTTTTGGAATATTTCAGTTGTCACAGGTTGGAGCAGAGACATTGATGGTGTCGCTGGTTCCCGCGGATACTGGAAAGCCAAACGTAAGATCAGACAAGGCAGCTGTTCGAGACGGGAGCTGTTTTTGGGAGAATCCCGTCTTTGAAACCGTAAAATTCAACAGGGAGCCAAAGTTAGGGAAGATTCAAGAGAGGACATATTCTTTTGTTGTGGGAACGGTATGATATATTGCAAGGCTCTGTAATTATGTAACCTTACTTCGAGCTCAAGTGATATAGTGTGAGTTGATTGTTTCTCTACGATGTATTTTAGGGATCATCTAAAGCTGGAATTGTTGGAGAAGCTTCCTTTGATTTTTCAAGTTACGCTGAGTCGACGAAGGTCTCATTGGTTTCTCTTCCTCTTAAGAATTCAAAAACAGAAGCGGTGTTGCACGTGAGTCTTTTCGTGAATCCATGATGTTTCGAATTGCAGTTATTGTGCACTTTTTCGGAATTTATACTGTCTGCGTATATATTCATATCAAGTTTTTGTTTTATGTTGATGGTTTCCTCAATTCTATTGAATGTTTCTTATCAGGTATCAGTTCAGAGGATACATGAATCCAATGATCAAAGGTTCTGTTCATATGTAAAATTATGTTTTCTATTATTTTATCCGGGGCTGTGGTTTAAACTGTGATTGTACTTACTTTGTTGTTCTTTTAACAGAGAGGTTGAGGAGAGTGAGAATGCTAAAGAGAACTCAAACGATCGCAGCTTGAGAACACAGTTAAGCAACGGTGATATAGATGAAACCATCAAAAGCAGCCCAATTGAAGTAATCTTTACATCCTGTAGCGATTATTTTTCTTTCACAACTTTACATCACACGTAAATTTTAGGAAAAAGTACATTTACAGCCCCCGAGGCTTGATCTGATTGCAGAAACATGCTCAACATCTTCTGTTGTTTGAATAATTGCATGAACACCATTGAAACTTAAAAAAACATTGCAGATGGACATTTGATTTTTGAATAATTTACCTAAGCACTCCCCCTAAAGTTTGAAATTTTTTAAAGATACACCCCCTAATTTGACATGATTTTGAAGTTTCAGGGGCTGTCGTTACAATTATTCGAACAATAGAAGTTTTTGTAATTAGACCAAATCTCATGGTGTTGATGTATTATTATCCCTAAATTTTATCCATCAGTTGTTTTATTCGGAAACTTTGTCTACCACAAGGACTGATCACAAATTACTCTCTATGGGATTCTTTTCTTGTCAGGATGTGCCATTTAACAAGGCTGTTGCCCGCAATGCTGAATTGAATGGGAATCGCCGGGCATCTAGTGGATCTGATCTTACCTTGTCAAGTTCTGAGAGCAGTTCTGGAGTTGAAATTCCATGGGAACCCCAGACAAAGAATGGAAATGTTCAGCATCAGGGACTGAAAGCTGATGTCCCCACTGCTATATACGAAGCGAATCAGAGGTCTCACTGGGAATGGCTCGGGAATTCTGCTCTCGAAGGTAGTACAGATGACTCTTCGAGTACTCCTAGAGAAACCATTTTAGTGCGTCATTCTGAAGAGGCTCCGGATATTGTAATTGAGAAGCTTAAAACAGATGTTGCTGCTTTATCCAGACAAGCGGAGATGTCTGAATTAGAACTTCAGACACTTCGTAAGCAGATTGTGAAAGAGAGCAAAAGGGGGCAGGATCTCTTTAAAGAAGTTGTTTGTTTAAAAGAGGAAAGAGATTCTTTGAAGGGGGAATGCCAAAAGCTCAAAGCCTCCCTGAGGTATACAGATGATGGAAAATTTAAAGCCAATTTGCTCTTCGAAGGAGGGGATTCTTATGCAATGGTTGAGGAACTCAGGCAAGAACTAAACCATGCAAAAGAACTTAACGCCAACCTTCAAATACAACTCCAGAAGATGCAAGAGTCTAATTCTGAACTAATTCTTGCTGTGCAAGACCTTGACGAGATGTTGGAACAGAAGAACAGGGAAACATTAAACATCTCGAGTGAATCATCGACAAAAGACAAAGATGAAAATTTACGAGAAATGGGCTCCACTCATCAACCATATGATGATAATGATGATGAGGAACAGAAAGCTCTGGAGGACCTCGTGAAGGATCATAGTGATGCCAAGGAAGCATATCTTCTAGAACAACAGATCATGGATCTGCGTAGTGAAGTCGAAATCTACAAAAGAGATAGAGATGAACTTGAGATGCAAATGGAGCAACTTGCGCTTGATTATGAGATCATGAAGCAAGAACATCATGACATGTCATATAAGCTGGAGCAAAGCGAGCTTCAAGAACAACTGAAATTGCAATACGAATGTTCACCTTCTTATACAATACAAGAACTCGAATCCCAATTGGAAAATCTGGAGAACGAACTGAAAAAACGATCGAAAGAATCTGAAGAATCATTGGTTGTGATCTGTGAACTTGAAGCTCATGTCAAGAGCTTAGAAGAAGAACTTGAAGCTCAGGCACAAGGATTTGAAGCTGACCTGGAAGCGCTTACGGCATCAAGAGTCGAGCAGGAACAGAGAGCAATAAGAGCTGAGGAAACATTGAGAAAGACGCGTTGGCAAAATGCTAACACAGCAGAGCGGCTTCAGGAGGAATTCAGAAGGCTTTCTGTGCAAATGACGTCAACATTTGAAGCCAATGAGAAATTGGCTGCCAAAGCTCTTGCTGAAGCAAATGAGCTCCGGTTTCAGAAGAGATATCTAGAACAAATGCTAGAAGAAAAATTAGAGGAAAGCCAGTCAGTTAAGCACGATTATGAGGCTAGATTGGACGAACTTACCAGCCAAGTGAAGTTCATGACGAGAGAAATAGAAGAGATGCACTCAGAAATTGAAGATAGAGCATTGCAGTTGGAACATGAGAAAAAACATGCTGAAGAAACTCGAAGACTCCTTTCTGATGAAGTTTTAAAGTGCAAGGAAGAGATAGAAACATACAAAACTAAGAATGTAATTCTTTCAGAAGAAAATGGGGATAAAGAAACTTTGGTTTGCGATTTGGAAAAAATGGGAATAAAAATGGAGAAAATGGAATTGCTTCTGGAGCAAGGGAATGCTGAAAGAATCGAACTTGAAAGCAGGATTATGTTGCTGAAGAGCAAAGCTGAAGAATCCCATAAAGAAGTAAACAAATTCAGGTCTCTAGTTGAAGAAAAGGAATTATTTGTTGGAAATCTGCAGTCAGAACTAGATTCTCTTCAATCTCAGTGCAGAGATTTGAAGCATTATCTATCGGAGGATGAGCTGGAGAAAGAGAAATTCAGGAAGCAAATTTCGCAATTGAAAAGTGAACTCAAGAAGAAGGAAGATGCACTTAATAGCATGGAGAAGAAGATGAAAGATGCAGTTAAAGCAGCTCCCAAAAACGGAAAGCCTCTTCCTCGTTGCTCCAAAGAAGTTGCAAATCTTAGGGAGAGGATTAAAGTACTTGAGGTAAATAACACCTCAAATACTACTTTAAAATTAATCGTCTCTGACATTCTGAAGTTATTACTTGCTAACGGACTTCATCATCCCCATAGCTTGTTTGAAATATGCATTCTGCGTAATGGTGCTGCTGAATGTAATATATTTGTTCCATTTTGTGACAACAGGGTCAGATCAAATTAAAGGAAACTGCTCTGGAGGCATCAAGTAATACATTTCTAGAGAAAGAAAAAGATCTTCATAGCAAAATTGAGGAACTGGAAGAGAGATTGGAAATGCTCAACCAAAGTAGTGCTCTATATCTCGAAAATGAAGCCAAAAAGGTCAGTAAAACCCACATGTTCATCCGATCATCAGGCTTTTGTGAAAGATTGCTTAGTGTGAATAACCAGATCTTAAATTAAGTACATTTGAAGTAAATAACTTCAACAGTTAAGTTCAATGTTGGTTATTGCGATGGAAGTTAAGTCAGTTGTGTCTTTCTACACTAATTCTGATTCTTAAGTTATCCAAATTGCCTATGAGTTCCTTCAATTCCCTGGTACTTCCTTTCCACTGTGAATAATTTCTCCTTATTGCAGGTAGCTTCAACTGTGGAGAATCGAGATTCAGACTGTAAATTTTGTGAAAGTACAAGGATTAGTAATGAAAAACTGAGCTCTACGCTGAAAGACTCAATCAGTAGTACTGAGAATCAAGATGCGTTAATAAATGAATTGGCATTACTGAAGGAGAAGAACACATTAATGGATGGAGAACTCAAGGAAATGCAGGAGAGATATTCAGAAATAAGTCTAAAGTTTGCAGAGGTAGAAGGCGAAAGACAACAGCTCGTAATGAAAGTACGCTACCTTAAAAATGCAAAAAAGAGCTCATGATGTACCGCATGCTGGTGGGATTCCGTGTGTATAGGTAAATTAACTCGGGCTTCATTTTGAATTTGACAGATTTTGCAGAGTATTGAAGAATAATCTTTGTGTAAATTGCTTAAGTATGTCCTCTTTTTCAGCTTATATTGTTGGTTTTTCTTCATTTCATAGAATGTAATACAAAATTCTAAAAGTCCATTAGTATGTAGGATATATATGCGTAGGACCAATTCTTTTCTTCTTTCTTTTCTGTAATGTTTTAAAATGTTGCTCTGTGATTATATAGTAACTGGTGAAGTTTTTTTGATTTGATGATCGATATTTTCAATTGACTGTCTATGTCGTTGGAATCATTGGTCTTCAGAATCTTGACCACTATTTGCACATATGGACTAAAAAGAGGAAGTGAAAAGGCAAATAAAAATTGAAGAAAATTGAGTTTGGTTAAATTTTTCTTGTCCTCATCAGAGTTTCAAAATTGTTCACTATTACTAAAGGGTTAGTATTAAATCAAAGGGTGAAAAACATTAAGCCCCAACCTATTAGGTCATTTGCAATGTCTCTCCTAATCTATAAGAAAATAGAAAATGACTAAACCTTTTGAAAAATGTGAAAAACACTCTTTTGAGGTTGAATCTAACAGAAAAAAAATACAAAATTGTGTCCAAATTGAATGTTAGTCCAAAGGAGTTTACACATTTTTCAATTAGTTTGAGCAAGGGTGTGCGTTTTGATTAAATCAAATAGGACCGATCAAGTTATCTTGGATCATTTGATTCTGGATATGCGAAAGCGACAACCCAAAATTGAATTGTTTGAAACGATTTGATTCGACTTGATCTTCTTGTACATTTCTTTTGCATCAAACCTAGCAGGGTCCGGTATGGGCAAGTCGTTGTCCCCAACGTACTCGTACGCATCAATATCAATTGGGTTGTCATCGGATTGCGAGGCGTTATTCGGCACTGATGACGGACCAGCAGCACTGCGTCCCTTCTGTGGACCATTGAGAAGCTCTTGAACCGCGGCAGAAATATCTTCAGCGCCCATTCCGGTTGCCCGATCTTTTCCAAAAACATCGGCCCATTCGTTGAAGAATGGAAACCTCTTCAAGCGATAACCCGAAACATACGGATGCACCTACGTAGGGATAATACATACACGAATACATATTAGGAGTCAAAATTTAAATTTAATGTCCTCCTGGACCATTTTTCATCAGCACACATACAAAAAACACAAGTTACATATTCATAAAAACACACAAACAAAATTCAGAGCTTATACAGAAGTTAGATATTCATACAAACACACATAATAAATGAATCGATACTAAGCTATTAAAATATTAAAGTTCTAACATTTCAAAAGGTCAAGGCAACATAGGTTTCTGGGGATATTTGACACTTACAACACTAGCCCTAACAAATTGTTGTATGTTACTTTTAATCCTTTTCAAAGTGTTTTAAGGGCTCAAAAATAGTATAAAATAGCATATATATTTAGGATGTACCCTGATTTCATACAATGTTGCAAATAGCTTAAAATAGCATATAGTTTTGAGACGTTTGGTTTACTAAAGTTGAATATAGGTACACTAAAGGCCAATGATCACTTTGCATAAACAGAATAAAGGCTATAATCAGCCACCAATTTGAAGAAAATGTCTAGCACAAATCCTAGTTGTTTTTGTGCAAAAAACAACATTGCAACAAAAGTAAGACAACCAAGAAAAAAGGAAAAAACCAAGTAAGATGCAAATAAAGATAGCCTAAACACTAAAATCTATATCCAACATTCTCGATTGAACTAAACTATTACCACTAGTCTTTTCTTTCATGTCATGCATCAACGAATTGAGTTTGTGCACAAATTAAAATCAATCCTTACCCGAACGTATTCGGTCCACCAGTCCTCACTCACAATATCGATCATTTGCGTGTTCTCATTGTACTTTGCCCCATCTCCGCTGTTGTCGAACATTGTGTACAGATGCGAATAAGTCTTCTTCCACACAGTTAATTTGGACTTTATCTGTGGGTCGGAACGAATGTCGGTATCCGGTAAAGTTTTTCGCATCAGTCCCTCCAGCTGTATCAAATACCCGGCTTTAAAAGCGTTGTCGACCTTGAATCCCCTAGCTTTTAGTTCCTTCAAAGCAGACAGCAGTGCGGTCTCCTCGACCCGAGTCCATACCCGTCGGCACTTCCCACTCTTTGTCTGCTTTCCTTTGCCTTTCGCCGGGTTCGAGCTACAACTAGATGCTTCCATACCTAAAACGAGCAAAATGTAAGCAATGATTAGCGTATACTTATAAACACGAGTGCCAAAAACAATTCCCACTAATTGGCATATCAAATAACATTAACCACAAAATTGAAAGACCAACAAAACAATGAATTATACACATTCATAAATAATCAAGGTGTTACACGAAATAACCAATACAAATACAGCATAACGAGCTTAAGATCACATAATCAATCTAATTCAAAAAACGCTATACAATGCAACAAATGTTTTACTAACAATGAAAAGCAATGTCACCGGTACATAAACAGAAATATCATGTTCAATTAGATGAAAGAGGTGAGTTTTTAAATGTTGAAAATCCTATTGATTCCTAAAATGTCGATTAGCACGCCATTCATTCCACATTTCCATCGCAAGTGTGTCCCTAAAGTTGGTCCAGGCTGCTGAATTCTCTAATCCGTCGACATATTCTTCAGGAGCATCGTCGTCGGAGTCCGAGTCGTCAGAACTAGTGTCCAGAGGATCACTTGGCATATTGATCTTAATGAAGTTGTGCAAGAGGGCACAAGCCATAATAATCCTGTTCTGTATCTTCAGTGGGTACTCAGATGGGGACTTTAGTATCTTCCATCGCTTCTTAAGACGACCAAAGGCTCTCTCAATGATGCTCCGTGCGCGGCTGTGCTTCATATTAAAGAACTCTTCATGATCTTGCGGAGCAGCCCTACCCTCCTCCCACTCTTTCAAGTGATATCTACGACCCCTGTACGGTGCCAGATAACCTTCACAATTTGTGTACCCGGCATCGACAAGGTAATAGTTCCCTGCACAATACAGTGGACACGATTATTATGATTTAAAACGCGAGGGTACTAATGTGGTCATGTTACAACAATTCATGATTGATAACATACCTTGGGGAACACGTAGTCCATGGGGAGGAGGTCTAAAGACAGCATCTCGTAAAACACGTCCATCAGCAGCTGATCCTTCCCAACCACACAACACGTACACGAACTGCATGTTAATATCACACACACCAAGAACATTTACGGATATACGGCCCTTTCTATTGCGGTAACGTGGGTGGTCGATAGTCGGTGCCGTCACATCAATGTGTGTTCCATCTAGAGCCCCTAAACAACCCTGGTAACGTGACACACATTTGTGAAAATGGCAGTAGAGCTAAGTAATTGCAATTAACATGATTGTGCACAATTTTAGTACCTTAAAACACTTCCACGGCTCTTCATCGTTCTCGTTCTCTTCCGACACAGACTTGGGGGTCACCAACATAAGTTGACTGCACTTTAAGAGTGCATCTAAGGTCTTTCTAAAATAACGACTAACCGTCTGTCCCGACCTTCGCCAATAAAACCCTATGGTTCTGTTGGTGGTGTGGTGTGCCATAATCATTAAGAACAGGGAAACCTGTTCTCGTATACTAACGTATTTCTCATCCCTCAAACCCCCCACTGCCTGAAGCAACCAACACAGTTTATTAAAACTGTATCTATCCATTCTTAGCTGACTCAAGCAATGAACATCGTTCATTCCAGTCAATCTATCCATGTGTGCATTAATCGGCCTCATCTTAGAAATGAGACTATACCTAACTGCCTCACGTCGACGATTGTTCCTTAAATTGGTTTGGTGTTTGTCAAATAATGTCAGAAAAAAAA
The DNA here is from genome assembly GCA_946800315.1 of Misopates orontium. Classification (NCBI taxonomy): domain Eukaryota; kingdom Viridiplantae; phylum Streptophyta; class Magnoliopsida; order Lamiales; family Plantaginaceae; genus Misopates; species Misopates orontium. The sequence goes on from OX326946.1 coordinate 29,472,022, forward strand.
ATATTCTCGCTCGTAGCACTATTAGGTGCAGTAGTACTATAATAAGGGTTTTCTGCCGTTCATCCATCTGATACACAACAAATACAACGAATCAAAACCTTATCCCTACAAGTGTACCAACATATACGTTTGAAAACAGTTATTCAGATTTATGAACTACTTAAATCATGCTCAAGTAAACAAAACCCAACAAAATCATCAATCTGTAACAAACAATTTACACCACTGCCATCAAGACATTGCAGGAAAAAATTTGCATTTGCAGCAAACATATATCTGGATTATATAACCGGCAACTCAGTTATACTTAAATATCAACTAAAACCCAAACATATGTATGTACGGTAATTAACAAAAAATATAAGCATAATCCAAATGTTTTTGTGCAACAATATGAACAAGTAACACAACCTCAGCAAACTAGAAAACAATTAACACAACCTAAGCATAATCCAAATGTAAGCATATTTTACACTTAAACAATTTGTAACACAAGTAACACAAATACTCATTTGTAACATAACACACAATAATGATCAATAATTACAGCAACAATGATACACGCACAGAAACACTTCCATAGAAAACTAACATAAGCATATTCGTCACAGTGTTATCTAGTCCACACTAGACCCATAAATTTTACAAAGTATAAGAATCAATGGTGAGAAACTCACCTTAATACAACCAGATATGATTTTTTAGCAAAATCGCGTACGTTTAGGTGCCCACAATCGCCAACGATTTTCTGCAAAATCGTGAGTCTCACCGTGCGTATTTCCTGCAAAAAAACGCGTACGAGAGTGAGTATTCAGTAATTTTTACAATAATTTAGTGTAAACACACAAGAAATCAGAAACCCATGGCTAAATTTTCAACCTCCAACGAAACCCTAGAAAAAATTCGTGTTTTTCTGAACGTGTTTGAGGGGGAAAATCTAATTTGGGGGATTTGTTAGTCAGATCTGAAAAAACGTCGCTCCAACAAGTGACAATTTTAATTTTATGAAACGCACCTTTTACACGCGTCAATTTGAGGGCAATTTTGTCCTTTCACATATCCGGGTCCACCGAGTAAAAAAGTAAGATAAAATAATCTTAGGGGGGGGGGGGGGGGGGTGAGATTAAAAACGCGGATAAAGTTGCTACAGTACCGGGCTATCTCGCGTTTGGCGAAAAGCCCAGTCGCGTTAATCATCCCAACCAAACGCGAGATGACAACGGAAGTCGTTTTTAATCTGTCCTCATCAATCCAACCAAACACTACCTTAAAAGACAAGAGTGTACCTCAAAGTGCAAATGAGCCTGCTGATGATGCAACAAACGATGGCGTTGCAACTGGAGATCCCTCAGTTACGACTGGGAACGGACAACCTGAGAGCAGTCATGTACCATGTGATAGTTCAGACCGAGATGAATCCTCCCAAGAGGAAACTAGTATGTCTCAACGTGTTCCGTCATCATGAATCTTGAAGAATCATCCAACAAATGTCGTCATTGGTGATCTATCTGAAGGTATTCGTAGCTTTCCACGAGGGAGGTACAGTAGCTTTGTTAAATTTATGTGCTCCATTTCTCAATTGAACAAAAAAAATGTTAATGAAGCTTTACTTGATGAAACTTGGGTAAATGATATGCAAGAAGAGCTAGATCAGTTTATGAGAAATGAAGTTCAGGAACTTGTACACTGCCCTAGTAAATCTAATGAATTTGGAACTATCTATTACTAATAAGAAGAAACCCATTTTTAAGGGTAGTTGTTGGTCCAATCTTTTGATTGCCAAATTTAACCTTCATATAATTTGTTTAAACTAATTTCATAAAGTGGGCAAAACACACAATATACAAATCCTACTCCTCCACTTATATTTTTTTTTTTGGTAGAAAAATGAAAGAAACGCCCTTAGGCTACATCAGAATTCAGAAAACGCATTAAGCTGACTGGAGGATGTAGCACAAAACTAATTTCTCCAGTTGGGGGTCTTGACATCTTTGCCATGGCATCCGCTAGCCGATTCTTGGAACGAGTTATCCAACAAAGTTTAATCTCCCATGGTTTATGAAGTAATGTCCGACATTGCTCGGTCATTTGCTTGAGTTCCTGTGGCGCAACAGTTTCATCCATGATGAGCTTGAAAGCCTCTTTCGAGTCAGTCTCAACTTCAATTTTTGGTATTCTCTTCTCCCAGGCGAATGACAATCCAATACGTATTGCCTCTAATTCGGATTCCAGTATTGTCGGGCAAGAAATAGAGGTCACAAAGCCCCATTGCCAATCTCTTTTTTCATCTTGTAGAACCCTGCCCGCCGATCCTCCATTATCTTGGACTCGCACGCTTCCATCAACATTAAGTTTCATCCATCCTCTCATCGGTTTTTCCCATGGAGCGCTAATGTGAGAGCTTTTTTCTCTATAGATGAACATGAGATCTTTCACAAGTTCCTAATTTTAAACATTGTAACACTTGTACTTGCTTCATCCCCTCTAAAAACTCGACAGTTTCGTTGTTTCCACAGTGTCCAAATGCTTGCCACAAAAATAACATTCCATGGAGTGTTTGAAAATACGGAGCAAAACCGTTCTTTTTTAGTGAGATTAACCTTGAGCCATTGCTCATCACTTGTATGAATGAATTCCTCCCAATACTCGACAGGAATTAGCTGTTGCCAAACTCTTTTTGCAGGAAAACAATCCCGGAAGATGTGAATGACAGATTCCTCTCTGGACGGACAAATATCACAATTTGCATCATTTGTCATTTTACGAATCTTCCGAAGCTGATTCGTCACAAACTTATTTTGCACAGCCACCCAAATAAAATGCTTTAACTTATGACTGCACGGAAGAGCCCAAACCCAGTCAATTCGGCTCCCACAGATCGGCCTATTTGTATATTTCCGGTGAAGTGCCTTGTACGCACTCTGACACGAGAAAATTCCGCTTGACGTTTCTACTCCCCCACTTCACCCACGTTGTAAAATTTGAAATTTGATTAAGGGATAAGTGTCTGCACCAAACTCCATTATTCAAGCAACTACCGTATTTACTTCCACTTAACATTCCTTCCTTGTTTTGAATGTTTTTACCCACTTTTTAAAATTTCATCTCATGTTTCTGATAGATACCCCCTAATGTTGAGTTTACATGTTTCACATTGTTTATAAAGCAATATTAAATGATTACAAATTAATTTTTCACTATTGGTGACATTTTTCCCTTTAATCTTTTTCCCATTCTTTTTTCATGGAAGATGTTTATACATTTGGGTGTTGGAGATTCTATAGAAGAAACGTTGAGATTAGAGATTTCAATCTTGACGTTAAAATGGTAAGCATTAACCATTTATTTGCCACCACATCTGACGGAGTATACCATTGTTATGACCGTCCGCTTTTCATGGTTGTACCTCTCCCTTGAATATTTCACGGACTATTATCAGATTATGTGTATACATGCTTTTGTTTATGTACAGGTTGAAATTCACTTCCAGTTTTGCGAATACTCCTTCACTTAAAGTCAAAATCATTGAATTTAACGTATATAATATTACACGTAGTGCTCCTTCATTATGCTATTATTTTGCCGGTGCAGTATTATAATTTTCGTAAGCTAATGAAGAAGTATAATAAGGTGACCTTTCTAAATCCTTACTTATTAAGGAGTAATTATTGTCATTGCACTAACTGATCCTTCATTATCATTTTCTCCATTGTAATGTCAAGAATCTAGGATGAATTGTGAGAGTATAGCATGAGCTTCAGAATCTATCACGTATAATGACAGTATTTGTGTTTGTAACACTGTATTTTCTGTAAATATCTTTATGGGACGATCTGTAAGATGGATTGAACAAGTTCTGACTTTTGTTTTGTGAAATTTTCAGGTTCCGATTTTTGGCTCAAAATCTAAAACATAAATTCATTGGGAACTGCTATTATGCATTGGCAAGTTGTCGGTTGAAGGTAAACAATAGAGGTCCATATCTTTACAGAATAATTACTGTTAGTTTCTCTGGAACCAATTATTTAATTAACTTATAGCTAAATTTGACTATTTCTCTCAGAGTAAATGTCTAAATATATAGTAATAACTTGAGAATCTTCGGAGGCCGATTTTATAAGAAAGATATCACTAATGTACTTATTCCAAATCGATCGTCGTTTTAAATGATGAAGTGCACAGATATTACAATGTTTTTGTTCATGGAAACCTTCCCGAAGAAATGAAGTTGGACCTTTTGATTTCTCTCACAGCCAAGAAGTTAGAGGTAACTACATATCATGGAGCTTAATCTGTTGTTTGTAATAGTTATAATTGACAGGTACAGAGGTTTGGACTTTGGGTGGAAAACATCTTAATTTGATTGTTGTGTCAAACTTCAGTGTTAGGCTGCGAATTAGAGGAATTGAGTGGGGGTCTGTTTGATTGCTATGAATCAGACCATCTTTTTATCTTCTTCTTCAAATTTGTGCTTTTCTTTTGCAGATTACAGTTCTTAGGATTTACAATCGGAATATATAGAGACATGATGATGCGGTCTCTGTAGAATTAGTTATTCAACGATCAGTTACAAGACGTGGTTGCTTAAAAAGAATATGAAGGGGGATCATACGGAGATTAATTTCATAGGAGTTTCGTCCGTCCATTTATTTCCCCTAATTAATTGTGTAGGTAGTCTAAGTATTTCTTTATTTTTCTTATTTGATTTTCCCTTTCTTATTTCTCATTTCTCAAATTTCTGCTTCAAGTACAAGTATCTAGCTCTCTGTTTATGGCTACCAGTTAAACAGAACAGCTTGCAGATCAAACCAACAGAACAAGAAGAATATGGAAAAGCTTCATAGCATATCTTAGTGAATTATCTACAATCTGCAACGATAATGTTGTTGAAATATTTTCCCTGGCATATGTTTACATTAATGTTGTTAATTTTTGTTTTATGTTTTTCATAGTTTGACCAAGTAACGCACTGTATACGTATCATAGACCCTATATAGAAATAAGTTGCCTCTCTACTAAGCCTACACTAACGTTAGAAACTTTAACTAATTTTTTTGTAAAACTCCATATGCTACTCTGGAGTCTTTACACAAAAGAAAAGTTGGCGCAGTCTTATCATCTTTATTGATTTTAAAATAATTACCCATCAATAAACTTGATGTTATATTCACATATATTAAAACATCTCAATTCTTAAATTTGATAATTTAATTCAAGTATTCACTTTTTGAATATTACTTTTCCCTTTATTAATTTTTTAACATACTAAAATTAGTTTAAGCGTGTAAATAAATATTTTTATTAATACTATAAGCTATTAAAAGAATTTTCATTATATCAAAGAAAACTTTGTATGCTAGAAATGCGAATTATAAAATAATTTTAATATCAAAAAGATACTTGCACGCGGTCCTCCGCGTGCGCCCGGTTACTAGCTGTTAGAAATAAAGCTAGACTGGTTACTCAAGGCTACACTCAAATCAAAGGAATTGATTTTGACCAGACTTTCGCTGTGGTAGCTAGACTAGAATCCATTAGGCTTATGTTGTCCATTGCATGTATTCTAAGGTTTAAACCTTTTCAAATGGATGTCAAGAGTGCTTTCTTAAATTGATTCCTAATGAAAGAAGTTCGAACGAGGCAGGAAATCTTCTACAAGATGGATTAGAAGAACTAAATGCGCGGTTGTAGGAATTTAACCGTAGAAGGTATTATGGTGGGTAAAAGTATGTGTAATTCACTTTAGTAGATCTAAAGAAGTCTGAACATTATGCCAGAAGCCTCGTTGACTAGGATAGTTGTCTAAACCACGTAAAAACCTGGTGTGTTTGTTTATTTACTGCTTTACTTATTCGTTACAACAAACATTTATTATTCCTGTTCAAAAGACGTGTTCAAAGTAAATAAGCAAATCTATTTTTCCAAAGACATTCAGTTAAAAATATTTGACCCTGATTTTAACAGGAGGAATTTCTAATTGATATATGTTTTTTGTTGTTGTTGTTTCAATCAACCCAATTAAAGTTACAAATCAATAAATAAGATTTTATAACTTTGAGTTTTTCTGCAAAATAAAATCTAACAGTCTTTATCTGGAGGGTACAAGTGCGAGTAGATTAAATCATTTTTGGTACCTCAATTAGGCACGATTTCAATAATGGTGCCATATTGAGGCAGCCATCAACATTGATGCCCCAATTTAGAATTTTTATCAATTTTGGTGCCTCGGCGCCGGAAATGTGAAAATCTCGCCGGAATCGCTTACGTGGAAGTGACATGGCCCCAAATTTGGGGATTTTGACCACGGTCAACGCCACGTGGTAAAATTGTGCCACGTGTTATGCCACGTAAGCAAATAAAATAAAAAAAAATTACAAGAAATAAAAAAATTGTATTACAAATTTAAGGTATAAACATTTTTGTATTTTAAAATAAAAAAGAAAGAAAAATAATAAAAAAATATATAAATTCCAAAAAAAAAAAAGTATTTCAAATTATTGTAATTAAAATTTTAACAGATTTTTTTTTTCTAATTTCATAAACAAGTAATTAATAAAACAAAACAAAATAAATAAAAAAATAAAAAAGGGGGAAATCGTCTTCCATTCCTAGTCGCGTACATAATCTCCTGCTGAAACACCGCGTCTCTTCGTTCAGCAAACGATGAACAAGCATCAAACACTTGAGAGCCACAATCCAATCGCGCGTTTTCCCCAACCTCTTCGAGATTGAAACGACGCAAGCGCTCACGTATCCGCGAGAATACAACGTCATCTGCAGAATCTGACCTACATACTTATCGGACGCCGGATCATCGTCGTGGCTCGTAGCTTTAACAATGGCGACTTCCAGCTCCGGCGCCATATTGCTCGCGACTTTCGCTAATCCGATGCTCGTCTGATCCTTCACCGCACCGATCGCCTTACGAATCGTCGTCGGCGCCATTATCGTCCGATCAAAAACTCCAATTTTTTTTCACCAAATCGAGTCTCAAACGCGTAGATCTGACACCGTTAATTCAAAATTCAACACTCGATCTGGTGAAATTGAACAGTATACAGTCCGATCTAGCTTCGAATTGGAGAAAATGAGCTGAAATTGAAGCTGATGATGAAGTTTTAGATTCAGTGAGAGATTGAAAATGTGAGAGATTGAAAATTGAAGCTGATGATGAAGTTCTAGATTTGTTGCGGATTTTGGGAGAGAAGAACAAGGCCAAAAAATGTGGGATTAAATGGGGGTTGAGATCAGAGAATCTGGACCGTTGGATTTGATCTAGGGGAGATTTTAGAAAGTGTGTTGTGTTGGTGGCGATCGGCGAAGGGGCGGGGGTGATGGGGAAGACGATTTCCCCTTTTTTTATTTTTATTTATTTATTTTGTTTTGTTTTATTAATTACTTGTTTATGAAATTAGAAAAAAAATATCTGTCAAAATTTTAATTACAATAATTTGAATTTTTTTTATTATTTTTCTTTCTTTTTTATTTTAAAATACAAAAATGTTTATACCTTAAATTTGTAATACAATTTTTTTATTTCTTGTAATTTTTTTTATTTTATTTGCTTACGTGGCATAACACGTGGCACAATTTTACCACGTGGCGTTGACCGTGGTCAAAATCCCCAAATTTGGGGCCATGTCACGTCCACGTAAGCGATTCCGGCGAGATTTTCACATTTCCGGCGCCGAGGCACCAAAATTGATAAAAATTCAAAATTGGGGCATCAATGTTGATGGCTGCCTCAATATGGCACCACTATTGAAATCGTGCCTAATTGAGGCACCAAAAATGATTTAATCCCAACGACTATCCAACCATGTCTTCTTCAATTGGTATACCACAACACTTAGACTATGGAAAATGGTGTTTGATTAGCCAAATGTTATGAAACAAAAAATGCTCTCTAGAACTGTTGTGATGTTGCACTCATTATCATTGGCGAAAGAGTACTTTGAATAATCTCAAGGTCCCCATGGCAAGAACCAAACAGGTAAACAAGCAATAAGGGTGAAATACGCATGAACTGAGGCAAAATCCAATTTATAAGCAACGTACCTGATGTGGAGGAGCACCTAAAAAAGGGCCATAAAAGTGGCGAGATAGCTTGTTGGTTACGCGAACCCTCATTGCAACTTGGCTTAAGATTTGAATCTGATGTATGCATTGTCCCCTGGTTGAAACACTTAATTATTTATATGTTTATTTTGCATGCACTCTCATAGTTCCTACGTGTTTGGGTGGGTTCTCTTGCTATAGTATATTACATCAGGTGGTTAAATTAGCATATAGTAGTTTTTCGCTTAGATTCCAAAGTGTAATCAGGGATTGTATTGGTGCCATCTTGATACTGGAATGGGTGGAGGTGTTATACATGAATTGCGTGACGTGAAGGTAGCTCATTAGTTTCTAGGAATGTTTGTTGTAAAACACATTGGATAACAATCTAAAGATTGATCCATAGTTGATCGTCTATTTTTGGATGATATGCTTTACCATGGTGGAGCTTTGTCCTGACCTACTTGAAATGTTCTAACCACAAGTGACGGAGGACTAATTGGTCATGGTCATAGACAATAGTCTAGAGGTCGTGCGAACTTTAGATTTCAAATAGAAAGACATATGCTAAATGCGGTGCTTTATTTTTGGTTGCCATTGAAAGAAAATAAGAAAACTTTTTCAGTCTATCCACAATAACCGAGATATTAGTCTTGTCATAGGAATGATGAAATCCATAGTCATGTCTTCCAAGTGTTGGCAAGAGTGGATGGAGGGTTGATAATTTCAATCGATTAAGAGGTATTATACTTTTGTTGATGATGGATTTTGCATGTTTGCACATACTTTAACGAATTCCGCTTCATCCTAAGCTATTGGGGTGTTCGCGGGCGGGTTTGGGCGGGTTGGCGTTAAAAATGTGACCACACCTACATTTGGTGGGTTACCAATTTGCTAATCTGAGCGGGTTAAATTAAAAACTCAACCATGCGGGTTGCGGGTTAGGCGGGTTGGGCGGGTTGCGGGCGGGTGGCGGGTTGAAATTGTTAGAAAAATATGGTAATATTTCGGTATAAAATAAAAACATAATCTACTTTGCGTTATAAAAAACACCAAAAATAATACCATAACTTAATAAACATATTTGAACCTCAACATAACTTAATTAAAATAACAATATAAGGACGTAAACGAACATCTTATCAATATAAATTAAAAAAAATTATTTAAATCGATTCACAGTCTAAAATACAACTATCAAACAACATAAAATTAACAAATAAAAACTATATTATAGCAATATTATGAACAATACAACTATAGAACTTTTGAAAACTTTCTTGCTCATCTCATTCCTCTACAAATATATAAACTAAGGGTGTATGCGGGCGGGTTCGGGCGGATTGTCATTAAAAATGTGACCATACCAAAAATTTACGGGTTACCAAATTTTCAACCCGAGCAGGTTAAGTTAAAAACAAAACAATGCGGGTTGCGGGTTTGGCGGGTCGGTTTTCGGCGGGTCGGGCGGATCGGGCGGGTCTTGAACACCCCTATTAAGCTAGTTAAAAATAACATATTATTGTAAGAAGGTTGCTTTAACGCCTGGATGTCTCTCTGCAGATTAAGAATTAAATTCTTCCAAGTGTGTGATGATAATGAACCTATGTCAAGTATGTAAATCTGATTTTGAAAGTATGCAAGACCGTGTTTGAATATTATGTTAATTGCCTTGTGTAGAATAGGAAATGATTTTCTATAACATTTGTAGTCCCTAATATATTATTCGCCTCGCCAACCCCTCGTTGTGCCAACGAGGGGAGGGTCGTATTTTGCACGTGCGGGTATAGTATCCTTAATCGTTAAGCAAAGGCAACCGCCCCCTTTGGCCATCCATAGGGGGGCACCTGACGTTAGCCTCGACGTCATCCTCCATTATCCGAGTGCATTGTCGCCCTTATAGGGCTCCACCGCCCTGCTTCCCCAATGAAGAGCGAGGGCTCGGGAGTTATAAGATGTGAGCGGAGCACGGCATGCACCGAGGGTAACATGCAGGCACCACGTGCCCTACTCTACGAAGCCTACCCAAGCATCACGTTCCTATTTCCTCAAGAGTCAGAAGCTCCATGTACCCTACTCTACGAAGACACGCATGTACTCTACTACCCTTGAAATCAACATGCATGCCGACACGTGCTCCTGGTAAAGTTACATCTATGCCCTCCCCTCGCCCTATAAATAGGGAAGCAGGCTGGTCATAAAGGTAAGCACACACCTCCAATCCAAGCAAGTATACAGCTATAAGAGCCCCACCTAGAGAGAGAAAGAGCGAGCATGAGCGAGCAAGGTCGGAAGAGTTCGAGCCCCGACGAGAGTAGCAGTTTGAAGGGAGATCGTGCGAACGGAGCCCGAACCCCCAAAGGTCGTGGATAGTTGCAGCACAAGGCCCCAACGAGCCCCTTAGTGCTCCATCCCCCAAGAGCTTGCCGGGTCCAGGATCATCTTATGTCGGGACTGACGTGCAGACACCCTCTGTGACGGGCACGGCGATCCAGGGGCGTCATCAGTGGCGCCGTCTGTGGGAACGTCATCAGAGTTCCTGAGGTAGTCTAAGGAATGAGCCTGGATTCGGTAAGTTCTCACTCCGTAAACAGTATTATCAGTTTCCAATCTCCTACCCGCATATTTGCCGAAGCTGTTATGGCCATTTCCCCCCGAAACTCTGGTGAATCCATCTCCTCCACACTGGAGGCCCCAAGTCAACACGATTACGAGTCCCCGAATCGGGAGGAAACCCATGATGAAGGAACTTCCACCGAAGTCCACCTGACTATGAGCGAGTTGGATCGATATCATGTCTGAATTAAGAAAAAAGGTACGAGCACTAAAGAAAGATTGAGATGGGGAGATGGAAGAGGAGGAGAAAGGCAGTCCCTTTGCCCCCCACATATTAGCTCCCGAGATTCCGGTGTCCATGCGTCTGTCCAACCCGGTAGTTTACACTGGAGATCGTAATGCTAAAGACCCCTGGGATGACATCAACCAGTTCCTAGCGATGATGGATATTCTTAATGCTCCCGATCACGCCCTATGCCGAATCTTCCGATCCACCCTGACGGGAAGGGCACAAGCTTGGTTCTTGCAACTGCCCCGGGGATCCATACATAGTTTCAATGATCTCCGGGAGCTGTTCGTGCGGCAGTTCGCATGTAACCGCCGATACTCAAAAACGGCCGGACACCTGATGACGATGGTCCAAGCTGAAGGAGAGAGCCTAGGGGAATACATGCAAAGGTTCGCCAATGCCGTGATCAATGTAAGGCACGTAGATCCTCACATTCTCTCCGAGTTCGTGGCTCAAGGCACCCGATCTGTAGAGTTCGCCGAATCCCTGGTAAGACACCCTGCTCGAACTTTGGAGGAGCTCATGCAGAAAGTCGAGAGATATATGTTGCTTGAAGATACGCGGCTTGCCAAGCTTGGGCTGCTCAGGCATGATGATCGAGCAAGGAATAGGCGAGGAGGTAATACCCGTGGCCGACAGGACGTGGTGAAAAGGTACTTAGAACCCCTTCCTTTGACTCCCCTGAAACTTTCTAATGTCGAAGTGCTACAAGTGATGGAGGGACACCCAGACCTCCGATGGCCACCCCAATCTCGAAATTCAGAAACTTTGCACCATATCGGGAAATGGTGCTTGTTTCACCGAAGCTGGGGGTCATAAAACGAAGCAGTGTGATCACCTGAGGATAGAAATTGAACTCCTATTGAAGATGGGGTACCTACACCAGTTCCTCGCGAGGAGGGAGGCTTTCCCCAGAAATGAGCGACCCCCGGAAGGGGAGAAGGGAATCGACCTCGTGAGCAGGTACAGGAGCTACATCGAAGTATAGAACAACCAAAAAGGGAACCGGAGGATTCCCAGAACAGAAGGAGGAGATACGAAGACGGATCGGCATCCGAAGAACAAGCTCGGCACCAGCACCTACCACCCCCGCCTTTAAATTACTTGCATAATCCCCTCTCTGGCAGAACTATTAACGTGATCGAAGGGGGCCCATTGGCAGCCTCGTCGGCTCAGAGGAAGAGGAAGTTCCTCAAAGAGACACAACGGGTTAGCTTAAAGTATCATGTCTTTTCTACTACCATATCCGCTCCCCCTGCAATTACCTTTGGACCAACGGACTTAATAGATGTTGTCCACCCTCACGATGATCCCATAGTGATCCAAGCCACAATTCGCAGGGCAGAAGTGGCCAGGGTACTAATTGACACGGGAAGTTCGGTAGACGCGATGTTCTTACCTACTTTCTTGGCTTTGGGGCTTTAACTGGAGCAGATAGTACCGGAAAAGACTCCGTTAGTAGGTTTTGATGGAGGTCCGAGCGAAACCTTGGGCTCCATACCGCTCCTGATGTCGTGGGGAGAAGGGCATTTACAGAGAACAGAAGAGGTTAGATTCTGGATTATCACTGCACTTGCTAAAACTTACAACTTGATCTGTGGACGGCCTTCCATCCGTTTGTTCGAGGCTGTGCCCTCGGTTCTCCACCTAAAGGTAAAATTCCACATGATGAATGGAATTGGGGAGGTTAGAGAAAATCAGGCAAGGGCTCGGGAATGCATGCTGAATACCATTGCCACGGTTGAGAAAGAGGAAAACAGCGATCGGAAGAGTCAAGGTGAGACTCGACGTATCGAAGTAGGTAAATTATATCCCGCGGAAGAGCTCACGATGGAAGTCGTCCCGGGAGAAACCGAGAAGGTGGTAAAGATGGGAACAAACATCGATCCGCCGGTAGAGATACAGCTCCTCGAGACACTGCGACGCTTCCAGCATGTATTTGTCTGGGAAGGAGGACCCCCGGGGCGCATCAGTCCGCAGGTATGCCAACACTTCCTCGATGTGCATCCCGATGCCAAGCCCGTCCAACAGAAGAAGCACAAGATGGGGCACGAGAGAAATAAAGTGATCAAGTCTGAGATACATAGGCTGATTGGCCTGAATCAGATCCGAGAGGTACAATATCCCGAGTGGCTGGCTAACGTAGTCCTGGTTCCGAAATAAGGCAGACGATGGCGAATGTGCATCGATTTCACCGACCTCAACAACGCATGCCCAAAGAATTGCATCCCCCTGCCTAGCATCGATCAATTGGTGGACTCCACGGTGGGATGCGCCCTGTTTTCCACAATGGATGGGGACCAAGGATACAACCAGATCCCGATGGCTGAAAAAGATCAAGAAAAAACAAGCTTTATCACGGAATTCGGTACGTATTGCTATCTTGTTATGCCCTTTGGATTGAAAAATGAAGGAGCCACATACCAAAGGCTCATGAATACCATGTTCTCCCCAATGATCGAGAACAACCTGGAGGTGTATGTGGATGATGTAGTAGTCAAGAGCCAGGAAGTGAGCTTGCACAATACCGACCTGATCGAGGGTTTCCGGATCATGGACCAGTTTGTCCTGAAACTAAATCCACACAAGTGTTCCTTCGGCATACAAGGAGGTAAGTTCCTAGGTTTCCTCGTCACCCAACGAGGAATCGAAGTTAACCCCGAGAAAGCTAAAGCAATACTGGAGATGCCGCCACCTCGCACGGTCTGAGATGTGCAACGGCTCACGGGAAGGATGGACTCACTTAACCACTTCATCTCGAAGGCAGCCGAGAAAGGGCTTCCCTTCTTCAAGGTGCTTCGCAACATTAAATATTTTCAATATACCGAATAGTGTAAGAAGACATTTGACGATTTGAAAGGATACCTGCTTCGTCCGCCCCTCCTGGTCTAGCCGCAACTAGGAGAACGACTCTACGTGTACTTGGCCGTAGGAAAAGAGGTGGTAAGTGCTGTGCTGGTTCGTGCAGAAGGCCGAGATCATCTCCCGATCTACTACACCAGTCGAACCCTGAAAGACGCTGAGACTCGATACTCTCCCATAGAGAAGCTGGCCTTCGCCCTCGTCACAACCGCCCGAAAATTAAGGTCGTATTTCTTAACTCAGCCCATCACTATACTTACAAAACACCCTTTACAGGCCTAAGTCATCCTCAAGTATCGGGAAGAATGGTAAAATGGGCGGTAGAACATGGGGAGTACGACATTCAGTATGCTCCGAGGCCGGCAATAAAAGCCCAAGTACTGGTCGATTTCATGGTGGAGACAAACGAGACTTCGAGGAGACTTGTGAAGTAAAATCCTGGAAAGTCTATGTGGACGGATCTTCCAGCAATGGCACAGGAGGAGCAGGCATTGTATTTCAGCTGCCACACGAGGATCAAACCGAAGAAGTATTATCTTTTTCCGTGAAGATAGGGTTTTCCGTTTCTAACAACGAAGCGGAATACGAGGCGCTGTTAATCGGAATGAGGCTGGCAAAAGAGGGGATGATGACCCGAATCCACTTTCATAGCGACTTACAATTGGTGGTGCAACAAGTGAAAGGGACATATGAAGACAGGAACGAGAGAATGAAGGAGTACCTGAGTGCAGTGCGCAAATCACAGGAAAGCTTTGAGGAATTTACTCTCGAACAGATCCCACGGGCGGAGAACGAGAAGGCCAACGCCTTGTCCGGAACAGCTGCTGGTATGCATCATATAGGGACAGGACAGGTAACTTTTCTTACCATCAGTTCATCTGAAAAAAGTCATGTGGCGTTAGAGGCATTGAACATAGAAAGAGACGATCGGAAAGGCTGGATGACAGAGGTAAAGGCATACCTGCTCAACCCGGAGAAGTATGAGCACGATAGTGAATTAGAGAAAAGAGCCGCTCGGTTCTTTTTGAAGGATGGTATACTGTACAAGAAAGGATTCTCACAGCCTTACCAACGATGCTTAACTAAAGAAGAAGCCATCGAAGTAATGAGAGAGATACACGGAGGAAGCTGGGAAAATCACTCAGAGTGTAGGAGTCTGGCCCAGAAGATACTCCGACAGGGTTATTTCTGGCCTACCATGCAGAAAGACACCAAGGCGTTTACACAGCAGTGTGAGCAATGTCAGAAGCATGCCACGATGTCACACTTACCCGCAGCAGCTTGGGAGCCAAACCTTGTCCCCTGCCCGTTTGATAAGTGGCGTATTGACATCGTCGGACCATTGATACAAGATCGCGGGCAGAAGAAATATCTCTTAGTGGCCGTAGATTACTTCACTAAGTGGGTCGAGGCCGAGCCGATGGAGCAGATCACCTCCGCAGTAGTTATCAACTTTCTCTGGCGAAACATCATTTGCAGATTCAGAGTTCCCCGGGTCTTGGTCAGCGACAACGGGTTACAGTTCACTAGTGACCAACTTGCAAAGTTGTGTGACCACTGGAAGATTCAGCATCACTTTACCTCTGTCATGTATCCACAATCAAACGGTTAGGTCGAGGTCACGAACCGCACTCTGATCCAGGGACTAAAAGCACGTCTCATGGCATATCAGGGAAAGTGGGTCGACGAAATCCCAGGTCTACTGTGGGCTTACTGGACCACCGCTAGATCTTCCACCGGTGAAACTCCATTCAACCTAGCTTATGGACACGAGGCAGTTATACCCGCAGAGATATCCACACCCAGTTGGAGAATACATGAATACGAGGAAGACCACAATGGCGAACACATGGTCCTGGAGCTGGACCTCTTGGAAGAACACAGGAGACAAGCCGCGCTTTGAAGCGCTCATTACACGGCTCGCATGGCCAGGTATTACAATAAGCGCGTTAGAGACTGAACGTACCAAGTCGGAGAATTAGTCCTACGAAGAGTGGGAGCATCCAAAGCTGTGGGAAAGCTGGATCCTGCATGGGAAGGACCCTTCTAAGTGTCCTGCATCCTGGGGGCAGCAATATATCAGCTGCGGGATATGGAGGGTCGGACCTACCCTCGCTCCTGGCACACACTTAACCTCAGAAAGTTCTACCCTTAAAGACGGCTTACAAGACAGAGGCAACGCTTCTCCTCAGAAAAAACGAGGGAGAAACTGAACCCAGGTAAATAAATAAACCTTGTAAGTTTTAAATATTAACCAATTTGCATTTACTACTTAGCCTCATGTAATTTACAGAACTACGTGGGGCTTGATTCCCAATTTTATTACGGGGATACGTAGGAAGCTTGGAAATTACTCGAGTTCAGCCCAAAAAAATAAAAATAATATATGTGCACAAAACACAAGCACGAAGATAAATTGACGATGTAGGTACAGAAAATCGAAAAGCTTCATTCAAAAGAGAGTGTGTTTCTACATAGTAGGGGTCGAAACCCCTACGAACTGCTCCGCCCGCCACCCACTCATAGGACGGGCAAAGCTACAAAGGAAAAAGAAAAAAAGAAAAACAAAAGCAACTACAGGCCATGTAGGGCCACCATCCTACAACTATCCACTAAAGCCAGTATGGGCCATCCTTCACTCTCCTCCTCAAGGCTGCTCACGACAACATTTCCCGGCCCAGATGGCCGCCCTACGCTCGTCATCCGTCACTTCCATCACCACCCTCTCGGAGGGACTCCTTGATCCACGCGGAGGAGCTACAGGCGTCGCAGGTGCAACAGGGGCGGCAGGAACCAGGGTGCGACCTCGGGGACGACGGGGCTCGACCCTCGAATGACGCAATGCATCAAACAAAGGGATCACCAAGTTTTGGGGGCACACCAGGGAGGCTGTAGACGACGCTCATGCACAGGTCCTAAACCATGCCCATGAAAATCCAGACGTCCTTACCATCGATAACCTCGGTAAGCTTCGTCTTTTTGGCCGCGTCAGTCCGTGCGGCGGAAAGCCCCGAGGTCAACTTCTTCTCATACTCGGCCCGGGCTGCGTCAACCTCCGCCAGCTTCTGGGTCTCAAACTCCACCATCAAAATATGCTCCCGCACCAGCGCTGCTTCCACCTCGGCCAACTGAGCCTCGGATCGTGCCAGATCTTCCCTCAGACCATCCATCTGCACACGATCCGCCATCAGCGAATTCACCAAAACCCTTGAATCCTCCTCCATTTCCCGCAGGTTCTCTGCCCTCTCCACCAAAAAGCGCTCCCTCGACCTCGCCTCCTCTAGAGCATCCCGGAGAGTCGCCATCTCCTCCCATAGCTTGAAGGATTCCTCCCGCCAGGATGCCCTCGCCTCCTCCAACTCCTCGCAATACCTCTCTGCCACCTCCTGGTGGAGATGGGCCATAGCTTGGGCTCCTTGTACTCGTTGGGAGTCTCGTGAAAACAGGATCTCCCAAGAATCGAGTTCCCGAGCCACGAACAGTGCATGGAAAAGGAAAAGGCAAATAAAGATTTATGCAGGAAATGCTAAAGGAAGAGAAGAAGGAAAGACTTACATCGAGTATGTTACGAGATAGGCGAGCCAGCAAATGGGCACCTTTCTCGTTGTCGAGATGCTCCCGCTCCTCAGGCTTCTGAAATCCATCCACCCAATTCCGAAGGCCTTCGTGAATATACGTAGATTGAGAGTCACGAGGTGACAATGGGCCCCAGCTTGTCCCCTTGCCAGAAAGAACCATAGGAGTCGGAGCTAGACAAACATTGGAGGCCTCGGGTTTGACCGAGGTGGCGCCCCTCGAGAAATCATCCCCCGACCTGTCTTCGGACGAGCCACGAAGGAAGTCATTTATGGAGTAAGTACGACCAGAAGGGGTAACACTAACCCTTGGAGTAGGGGTAAATAGAGAAAATGAAGAGGTCGTATCATTTCCCGAGGAGAGAGAGGGTCAAGAGGAGCAACCGGACTCACATGACGCCTCTCCAAAGTAGCTTGGTCCTCGGAAGCAGGAGAATCATCGTCAGAAGGGATCAACTGGGCAGCCTCTGCGGAGGAATTGCCCACGGCATGCGTGGCCAACTCGACCCCTAGCAACACCAGCATCAAACAAGTAAAAGCAGGAAGAAATCACACCACTAAGAGAAAAGAAAATAACCGAAAGGTGTGCCTCGTCCCATTTGAGCATCGATGAAGTTGATATAGTCCGGACCACCATGGAGGCCCACCATTATCATGGTCCAAGGTCGCTCGAGGATCGATAACGAGTCGTAGGTAGACAAGAAGAACCCTCGGCGCTCTAAGTAGGTAGTATCCTTGGCAGAGTTAAGCGAGTCAACATAACTCACACCCCACCTGTTGGATATGCCTCCTGGCCCGACACCCCATTTCCCACTACAAGGGCGGAGGAAAAAATAGCGGCTTCTCCAGTTGTGATAGATGGGGAAGGCAGATGAGACTCCCAAAAGAAAGAAGTTTACCGACTGACGAGCCACCAGTTGGAAAAACAGGTAGCTCTGTCTCACATGTCTAAGGGCAAAGGTCCCAAATAGCAAAGTAGGAGTCATGGGAAGGTTAAAGTGATAAAACAAAAGAATAAAACCCACCAGGCTTCGATAGGAATGGGGGACTAGCTGGGTCGGACAAATCTGCATGAACGTCAGCATGTGGCTCATGAAAGGGTGGAAGAAACAACGGAGGCCATTGAGGACTTGCTCAAAATACACCGTCAAGTAGCCGGCGGGAGGATTAAAAGCTCGCTCACCAGGAGTCGGTATCCGTACATCCATGACAAGGATGCCGTACTGGTCCAGAAGTGCCTGCACAGACTCGGTCGTCTCCGTGGAAGGGGTCGAACTAGCACACCTAGCCCCCAGCATTTGGCCAGGCTCGACATCGCAGGAGATCAGTTGGAATCCCGCCGGTGGAGCTTCATACGGGTCCCGATCAGCGAAAGCAGCAGTGATGTCATTGGTAGGAGGATCGTCAGGCAAAAACCCGTCATCCGCCGCCATGAGGTTGCGAGCAGCAGTGGCAAGTTGACCATCCTTCCTTTGACGAGTACGGGAAGCCACCGCGCGAGAACTACGGCGGATGCGAGAAGTCCCACCGCTCGCCCGTTGAACAGCGGGCGGTGGAGTAGGAGTGTGGTGATTCGTCATTGGGATTTCGGCGGAAGACGACTCAGAAGATTCGAAGGAAAGCTGAGTATCAGAGGAGGAAGATGTAGAGGAAGCCATTTGCAGAAAAGCTAGAGAGAAAGAAGATCAAAATTTGCTGAAGAAGGAAGATGAAGTGACGAAAAAAGGTAAGTAAAGAGTCTATTTAAAATCTCCAAAGCGACGCTTCGATTTAGGTGGGTATCTGCGAAACGCCGAATATGAAACTTGCATGAAAATTGTTACCGCCCCCGATCACCAATAAGGGGTGTTAGCAAAGGACACGTGTCCGTTATACAGAGCCGTCATCAGTAATCCGCCTTTTCGAGGCACGAATGATGACTTTGAGATTTTATGCGTGCGAAAGTAAATGATATCTAGGGTAGCACGGTAACCGAGAATACGGGATGGTACGTATTGGCTAGAAGAAGGGACAAGTAATAAAAAGCCAAATCGAAGAGGCTCCTCGAGCCGTTACAACTTCTCCGAGAAGTTAAATTGAAGAGGCTCATTAAGCCGTCACAGCTTCTCCAAGAATCTAAATCGAAAAGGCTCCACGAGCCGTTGCAACCATTGAAGAAATTAAACGAAGAGGCTTTTTCAGCCGTTAAAACCATTCGAAGAAATTAAACAAAGAGGCTTTTTTAGCCGTTACAACCATTCGAAGAAGTTATACGAAGAGGCTCCTCGAGCCGTTACAACCATTGAAGAAACTATACGAAGAGGCTCCATAAGCCGTTACAACCATTGAAGAAATTAAACGGAGAGGCTTTTTCAGCCGTTACAACCATTTGAAGAAATTATACGAAGAGGCTCCACGGGCCGTTACAACCATTGAAGAAATTAAACGAAAAGGCTTTTTCAGCCGTTACAACCATTCGACGAAATTATCTGAAGAGGCTCCACGAGCCGTTACAACCAACGAAGAGGCTCCTTGAGCCCTTACAACCAACGAAGAGGCTACTTGAGCCGTTACACAACCATCGAAGAAGCTCCTTGAGCTATTACACATTCTCGAAGAAATCAAGAGGTTCCTCGAACCCACACACTCTCTACAGAAGACATTGACACAAGACCCTTGAAGAAATTGCCTTTGAAGACCTTAGGAAAAAGATTGATCGGTTCGGGTAGCGTTTTGAGGGGTTACATCAAAACCCGCTCTACGAGGTGTCCCATTATGAACCTTTGAGCACCATGCGTACTTCCGAGGGGAAAAACAACAACCCTTGTCGAAAGACGCAACGAGGGGCTAAGGGTACGTCCTGATGATCGGCGGAAATCCCTTTAGAAGTATCATGAGTTGACTTGCTCCTCGTAATACGGCTCGGGGGGTTTAGCCAAATGCTCTCTAGAGGTCTCCCATTATGAACCTCCGAGCCAACCACGCGTCCTTCCGAGGGAAAAAACAACAACCCTTGTCGAAACACGCAACGAGGGGTGAAGTATACCCTGATGATCGGCGACCGCCCATTTAGAAGTATCACGAGTCGACTTGCTCCTCGTAATACGGCTCAAGGGCCCAAGCCAACTGCTCTAAACGAGGTGTCACATTATGAACCTCAGAGCCCCCACGCATCCCTTCCGAGGGGAAAAACAACAACCCTTGTTGAATCACGCAACTACGCGATCGATTCCTTTATTGGTATCACGGGTCCACTTGCTCCCTGTAATACACCTCGAGGGTCATAGCCACACAACTCTTGGGTGCCTTAACGGGAACCCGAGGAGCCCCGCACGTACTTCCAAGGAGTAAAACAACAATCCTTGTCGAATCACGGCACGTGGAGCAGAGGTGCTCCCGCGATTGTTTCATCCTCGAAATTCTACCCAGACTGGTAATTTAACAGGAAAAACAGGCAAACACACAAGAGAACACACATGAAGACCTCCAAAAGAACGTATTTTATTGATCTCAAGATATTACAACTACATAGAAAAAAATACAACGCGGGAGGCCTACGATGCTATTCCCCTCGGGAAGGCCGCTTGCCATCTCTTATCGACCTACGACGCATCTCCAACGTCGGAGCATCATCCTCAGTTTCGGGAGCCACGATCGTAGAGGCTACCCGCAAAGCGGTCTCCGTCTGGCGAGGAGTAGGAACGTCGGCGGACCGAGAACCAGGAGGACCAGGGCCAGTAACCAATGGCCCACCAGACATAATCTCCGTGGCCATTGCCCGAATCCTTCTCGCCCTAGTCTCGGGAGAGAAACCGCGAGAAGCTGCCCCACCTGCCTCGGGGATAACAATTTGCGTAGATGGAAGCCTGGCCTGGTAGGCTTCAAGAATCGCCTGCATCTCGAAAGGGCTAGAGGGAGAGCTCGGCGGTATATCCCCGGGAACCTCGATTTCTTGCGGAGAAAGTGTCGTCAAGTTAGCCCCAGGTACGATCCAGTTCCTTGTCTTTAACTGTTGTATGGACCCTTTGTACCCAATCATGACGAGGGAGGCGAACACTTTCCAGAAATAACCATGATGGAGAGGGGAGCCAATGTATCTAATGATACGCTCGAAGGCGTCCCGCCTGGCCTTCTCAACAATTTGCCCCCGGAGCTCCTTGTTGATTCTCCGTAGTGGTCGGCGACCTGATCGACCACGGTGGCCCGGCATTCCTCCAACTCCCTCCGAAGGGTCTCTGCAGTCTTCACTGCCTCCGCATACCCCGCCTCAGCCTCCTGTTGCAGCCCAGAGGTCGTCTCCAGAGTATCCTTTAGAGCTACCAGCTCCAAGGCCACCTCGTCCCTCTCTCCCTCGGCCACTCGAAGGCGCTCACATGCAGGGTCCCGCTCCTTCGTCAACTCGGTCGTGTAGGTTTCCCACTCGCGACACCTCTTTGTGCGGGACTCAAATGCACTTCGAGCCTCCTGCAGCTCAGCCAAAACCCGAGAGTGGTCCAACCTCAACCTCTCGAACTCCTCCTGCGCCCGAGGGTCGGGAGCGGCAGCCTCCAGCTCCGCCACACGACCTTCCAAAGTCTGGATATGCTCCAGCAGCAAAAATTGGCGGGCACTAAACTGCAAGAAGGAAAAATAAAGTTTCAGAAGCCAAGAGGAACAACGTTAAGTAAAGCAGAAACAGAGTAAGAACTTACGTCAACCGTCGCGTAACCCGTAGAATCCTTCAGCCATTGGAGCCCTCAATTCCGGAGCGACTCAACCTCGATAAGGTCCACCACCTGGCGCAACTGGGCAAAGCCAGAGCCCACACCACGCAGTTCTTCCACCAGGGAACGCTCAACGGGACCAGGGCAAGCCAACTGATCTACCGCCATCTGTGAAAAAGTCCTATCTTCACGATTCTCCACCCAATTATCGGCTCCATCACCCCGAGCCTCAACATCCTCCTCCGGCCTCCCACTCCCCGCTAGTGATTCCAACAGGACTACCTCCTCTCGTGTAGGAGTCGCGTCATCCGCTGGGCTAGAAGAGGTAGCAAGAGAACTTGTGCCCGCATCCCCCGATGGGCCCGCGACAGAAAGCCACCAAACCATCCCGAAGGGTTGGAGAAGAAGGTTCAGACCCATCCGTCTCCCCTCGACCCTCGACCAGAAGGGCAGACCCGGTATCTTTCTTAGTAGGATCAGAAGGAGCATGCGAAGAAGAACCCCGGGTAGGAGAAGCATGAGAAATAGAGGCCACCTTGTGCACCAGCGAGGAGGGGGCGAGACAGCTCAGATCGAAGGAACCAGGCAAGGACACACGAAACCAATCAAAGCTGGCAATAGGTTTTGGGATCGTGGGAGCAGAATCATGAAAGACCTCGACATCATCCTCCTAAAGGCTCTAAAAGTTGCCAAAAGAGGGCAATCCTGAATTCACCTCACCGCTCGGATCAGGCACTGAGCGAGAAGAGGGAGAAGGCTCCTCACTCGATTCAGGCACTGAGTTAGGAGATGGAGACTGACCTCCACCCAGTGCAGGTGCTAACTGAGGACATGGAACGGACTCCTTGACCCTAGTGGCAATTGTTGATCAAGAAGAAGAGGCCTTCCCTTGAGTAGACCTACTCCCCCTAGGCACTCGGGGAGGAGCAACTAGAGAACTTGAAAAACATCAACCGAAGCCACGAGGAAAAAAGAGTCAGAGGATACAAAGGGAGGCCAAAGACAGAAGGAAACAAGAAAAACACTTACAACACTTGGGGTTCTTATCCAGGTGCGGAAAATGGACAGAACGAGCCCCCTCCTGAAGGCCACAGAGTTGAAACAGCCTCTAGATCTTGGCCAGTTTTAGAACATGGTACTTCATCTGGAAGTAGCCCTCCTCCTTCATCTTGAGCCGAACTTTCTCGAGGTGAGAAGAATCCAACTCCGCAGGGCCGCTCGACCAAACGCTCGTGACCCCCCAGCTCTCGCAGTTGCACCCCGAGGGCTTCACAAAAAAGAAGGAAGACTTCCAACTCCCGTAGGAAGCGTCAGTAAGAATTCTTGCCCCCGAGACAGCTTGAGAAGAACGAGGGGTGAGATAGAAGAAGGGCGCCTGGCCCGCGCCCACATCGTACAGAGCCAAAAAACGCTCTGCAGAGCAGAGAAGCCCTTGGCTCCTACAAGTAATCTCGAACCCAGCCATAATAGAAAAGGCGTTGGGCGTCAACTGACTCAGACAAAGCCCTAGAGCTTTGGCCACCTCTTGAAAAAAGGATGGCACAAACATCCGCCATCCCACCTCGATCGGAGGGAAGTAGACAGTCAAATAACCGGCAGGGGGGTTATTTGCCCGGTGCGAAGGCTCCAGAATTAACACCGCCATATTCTCCCTCTCCACGTTATATTTGGCGAGATGGCTGTCGGCAGAGGCCTGAGTTACGGTGCTAGCGACATCCCCCACACTCACAGCCTGTTTTTTCGACGATGTTCCCTTATCACCCGCATGGGGAAGAGCAGCGGATGTGGCAGTGCGCTTCCTACGGCGGGTAATCGGAGGAGCAGGAAGCGCCGATTGAGGCGAAGAAGCAGGGGGAGTGGAGCCAGAGTTAGCGGCGGTGACAGTGTTAACAGACGACATGATTACGAAAAATGAAGAATGCAGAAGAAAGCAGCAGTTGCGAAAGAAAGTAGGGAAGGCAAAAAGGCTATGAGCCCTAGAAACCGCAGCACAATGGATCTAAATAGATGAGCAAAACGGCGGTATAATTCCTGCTCATTACCTGAGGAGCGATAGATGGATGCCACGTACCACTCAGCGTACAAAAGACGTTTTAGGAATCCCGAGAAATCAGGAAGTGAGACAGACGCGCGATCAGATGATTAGGCACCTAAAAGTTTTATTCTCTGCCACGTTCTGCGAACTGTGACAGAGACTGGGGGACTTATGATGACGCATACTCTCCCTCATGGGATTGTACCCGTCCACGTGACCTAGTCCCCTGATCTCAGCCTGTCTCACGACCCCCTCTCGTGGATTCCCCGACCCTGGTAAGCCTACCCCCGGAATCCCCGACCCTGTTAAGCATTATAATATATTATTCGCCTCGTCAACCCCTCGTTATGCCAACGAGGGGAGGGTCCTATTTTTCATGTGTAGGTATAGCATCCTTAATCATTAAGCAAAGGCAACCGCCCCATTTGGCCAACCAGGGGGGGCACCTGACGTTAGCCTCGACGTCATCCTCCACTATCCGAGTGCTTTGTCGCCCTTACAGGGCTCGACCGCACTGCTTCCCCAATGAAGAGCGAGGGCTCGGGGGTAATAAGATGTGAGCGGAGCACGGCATGCACCGAGGGTAACATGCAGGCACCACGTGCCCTACTCTACGAAGCCTACCCCAAGCATCACGTGCCTATTTTCTCAAGACTCATAAGCTCCACGTACCCTACTCTACAAAGACACGCAAGTACTCTACTACCCTCGAAATCAACATGCATGCCGACACGTGCTCCTGGTAAAGTTACATCTATGCCCTCCCCTCGCCCTATAAATAGGGAAGCTGTCTGGTTTTAAAGGCAAGCACACACCTCCAATCCAAGCAAGTATACAGCTATAAGAGCCCCACCTAGAGAGAGAAAGAGCGAGTACAAGCGAGCAAGGTCGGAAGAGTTCGAGCCCCGACGAGAGCAGCAGTTTGAAGGGAGATCGTGCGGACGGAGCCCGAACCCGCAAGGGTTGTGGATAGTTGCAGCAGAAGGCCCCAACGAGCCCCTCAGCGCTCCATCCCCCAGCTTGCCGGATCCAGGATCATCTTAGGTTGGGACCGGCGTGCGGACATCCTCGGTGACGGGCACGGCGATCCAGGGGCGTCATCATCATTATTATTATTATTATTATTATTATTATTATTATTATTATTATTATTATTATTATTATGATTATTATTTCCCCTGCCCCCGTCCCAGCAGGTAATACCATTTTCCCCAGAGAAGTCGGACTTCACACGTACCAAATCATATGTTTTGGGTGAAAGACGATGGAGTGAACTCCCAAGAGCTAGTAGCCAACCAGAGGGGTTGGCGGCGCGCCCTTCCATTTTTTCAGTGGGATCTAGGTCTTGTTTTCCTTGTGGTTCTTTCAAGGGAAGCATTTCGCTCCACTTTCGCTCGAGTACCGTCGAGGGTTCCAACAAAGGAAAAATTTTGCCCTTAGGAAAAAGTCTAATTGCATAACAAGGTCCGGCCTGGAAAAATAGCTTTCAATATGCTTTGTTTATTGACTTGTTTCACTTTAGTTTCAACCAACCGGCCTTCAAAGAGCCACATGTCATGATTGTAAAGGGTGCACCGCAAGAGCCCCAACAACTTGTGATTGATCATACTGCATATTCCCATGTCCGTCTGTAACTCCTCATGAACCTAACAAAACAACTTGGGGCTTCCCTGTTTCCTGGGGCCTGCTCGCTTTGTCTACGCTCTTGAACCTAATAATTGAAAAATGGTATTTCCTTGCCCTGCATTAATAATTCAAACTTTTCGTCAAAAAAGTCATTAAATTAGAATCAAGAAAAAAAATAAGGAATATTAATTCAAGATCCATTGTCCCCGTGAATGCTTAACTTGTGAACAAGAATTTTCCAAGAAAAAAAAAAGGTCACTATTCAAGTGGAAGATTCTACTATTTCCAAACAATTTGATAAAAAAAGGTCTCTCAAGTGCCCCAGTGATTGCTTAATTTGTGGACAAGTTCCCTTAGTCACTACTGCTTGAGTCTTTCTTGCCTCTTTTTCGCATTATTTCACAGACCGGACCGATTAGCACAAGGACGATATTTCCACCACACGTTCAGGATTCCTTCCAAATCTTCTACTTCAATCCCCAACGATACAAAGGAACATATCGTGCAGGTCGCTACTTATGCGACAAGGAATTTTGCTACCTAAGGACAGTTAGAGTTACTGCCACCGTTTACCGGGGTTTCCATTCAAAGAAACTAACACTTCTTCTTTCGTCCTTCCAGCACCGGATAAGTGTCAGACTCTATACATCTCTGGTAGATGGGCTCGTCTATTTGTTATAGTCTGAGTCGTCACTCCTCGGTCAGGTGGCTTCGCTCATAAGTGAAGCAACATTTCCCACTATATGATAACATTATTACTTTCTTTCTAGTTCGTTGTGCATCGTCAACAGCCTAAAATCAAAGGCACAGGTCGATATCTCTGGTTGAGGATGCATTCATTTATTCAACTTGACACGTGGGAATGGCTTGTTGTCCTAGTGGCTTGGCTTGGTCTCGCTCCCTTCCTTTGAACTTTAGCAAATAGTCTATTCCATAGAACGGAGATAGGTCGTACGGGGGTAAGGAGTTGATGGTCTCGGTGACCTCCTTCCACTATCGACTTCTATTCATGATGCCAGGTCGACACTAGAATGATTGAGAGGTATCTGAAAAGATCTCTGGACTGTTTATTATTATTATTATTATTATTATTGTTGTTGTTGTTGTTGTTGTTGTTGTTATTTATTTTTTCATGCTTAGTAAGAGCCTATATTTTAACTTTATGGTTCTCAAAAATCACTACTAAGTGTTTGTCCTCAGATTAGTTTAGACAATTGGCAGACTTACTTTGTCCCATTTCTCCCATATGCACTCTTCCTTCACAGGTTGAATGATATAAGGAAGACTAGGAGGGATAACAAGTTGGCTATTGTGGATTTCCTAGAGTTGTTTGATATTATCTCTTTCCTTAATATTCATGCTCCAATTACCAAGGAGGCTATTGCGGCAAATGCCATGAGGGCCGTCACTTCTGATATTTTGTTATCGTGTTCACATAGTTAGTGGTTCTTTTTCATTTTAGTTTGATATCAATGTCGTTGATTTTCGTACATGTTGACTGTAGTAGATAGTTTGGTTTAAGCATCCTAATGCTTTTTGATTGCCTTGTTTAATCCGGTTTAGCTTTATCCTTTACGTAAAAAGGAATCGTAAGTTTTTTGTTATGCAAGTCACCCGCGTGGCTTGAGCTTTGCTCTTCAACTCTTTATTGTGTTTGGTGTTCTCAATGTTGTTATGTATTTGATTGATGAGTTTTTTTCATCATGTATAGTGGTTATTCTGTTTTTCTAAACTTCCTAAATTCCTTTTCACTTTGTGCTCTTTAAAACTTGGGTTTTGTTTTCAAACTTTTCCATGTTCAGATCTTCACTCAGTGTTGAATAGAAGTTGGCCTTTTTCTTGAACTTTTTTCATGTTGAGCTCTTTACACAGTGTCTTTAGAAGTTGGATTTTGTTCCCAAACTTTTTGTGCTAAGCTCTTCACATAGAATTTATTTATAAGCTGAGCTCTTCACTCAAGGTTTGTTTATAAGCTGAGCTCTTCACTCACGATTTATTTACACGCTGAGTTCTTCACTCAGGTGTTTGATTTTGTGTTGAGCTCTTTACTCACGATTTGTTTACACACCGAGCTCTTTCTTTAGGGTTTGTTTCCACGGTGAGCTCTTTGCTCAGAATTTAGTTATATGCTGAGCTCTTTACTCAGGGTTTATTCCAAGAGTTGGGTATAGTTCTTGATAATTTGCATTGTTCATAATTTTAGCTAGTATATGTGGGATAACTTTGATTTTGTAACAAGAATGTGATGATATTATCCATGATACAGTTAGATCAGGAGACTCTCCAGGAAACCTACATATCTCTCTCATCTTCAATTGAGAATCAAGCCTTTCATAGGTTAATGTTGTTGATTATAATCGAGCTCTACAAGTGAATAAGTGTCTTTATTTTCATCTACTGAGTAAGAGGTCAAATGTGGTTAGCGCCTTTGGATGGTTGTTAAATGGTCGCCTTAAAATATACAACGATATTTCACCGCAAGTGTATGGATAGCAACTAATAAAGGGAAGTAGAATTACAACCCTTGAATATCGATCCCTATGAAGGATTGCACTTGACTTTAACTACTACTTTATCTATCTGTATGTAAATAATAAATAATGAACATGAAGCTGTCACCTATCACACTCACGACTCAACAAATAAACTAAACAAAGCAGAAATTTTGTTTAAATGATTTGTAATTAAAAACACATAATTAAAATGGATTGAATTCAATAATAAACTAGTGGTATCGTAAAAAACTAGGTTTCTTTGGATAAATCTTATCAAAAGTTCATGGACAAACCATTGGTGTGATGAATTATATTTGCTTCATAAGGGATATATATTAAACTATGAGGTAGTCCAATAATTGCGGGTGTGCCACTCTGTAATTCGAAAATGGTACTCTGTGTACCCTGTTTCTCCAAACACATTACAAACTCAGTCAATTAACTACGCCTTAATTTCTAGACCCAAACCATCACAAGACATGTGGAATTGTATAACCTATGACATCTAATCATATGAGTTTTGCTGTTGTGTCTCTCATAAGAATCTAAAAATCTATATGTTGATTAGGTACACAAAAGCATTAAAATTAAGTTTCAATTCATGTTAATTGTTCCACAAACAATCACCTCAATATAATCATCACAACCTATCTTTATATGTCAATAAAGATACTTCCATCGCCTCACGACACACTACGAATTTAACTACTCATAATTAAAGTAAAAACATAAACACATGTAAAACTATACATTTTCTTTAATAAAATCACTAATAACAATAATCTTATCCATAACAAAAGTACGAAAACAAAGCAACTAATAATATTACTAAAGCATAAACTATGATTCAAAAGTAAAAGTACGGATTGGCTTCAACTCAATCGCAACTCTTGTTCTCGCTCTTCACTGTGGCTCTAAAGATCTCTAAAATTACGCGTTGACAGTAAAAGTGGTTGAAGCACCCTTTTCCACGAGCTAATGGTCTTTTATTTATATTCCCTTGTGCTTGGAAGGCATCAGACTTTATTTCAACATCAGAAACCTATTTTTAAAGTCTAAGCAATCATAAGCAATTGCTTTCCATTTCACATGTGGCGGTTACGCTTTTTAGGGTTACGTCATCTTCAAGTTGTCTGACATAAGCAATTGCCTATGTCTCCTTCTTCCTTGCTAAGCGATTGCATATGCTATGCGATTTCTCTATTCGCTTCCATTCTCGCATGTTTATCCCAGAATTTCATTTTTTGACCTTTTTTTGTCTCTTTTCACCAAACCGACTCATAAACACCAAAATAAAAGAAACAAGTAAAAAGACTCAACACAATCAAGAATCAAGCTCAGAATGAGTCTATTGAGTACATGAAATATGAGTACAAAACGGACTCATCAGTGGATAGCTCCCCGCTATAGTCGAGGGACAACGTCCCTATTTCTTGGAGTATCAACAAATCTAGTTTATTTCTTGGAGTGTCCGATCTGATCCGGCTCCAACCCCTTTTTTCCCAAGATGATTGGTGAGTAACCACTTGCACAAGTATCCTTTGTAGAATAAACCATCAAGGGCCATCATCGTGGATGTCCATAGTAAAATAAATTTTGGAGTTTTGTTCTGAACTTCGTAGAACCAGTGTTGAGTTTTTGTGCTCAACTTGTTGAACTGTCGTTTTGTATTTGATGCAAACTTGTAAAATCAAAATTGAGTATTGTACTCAACTTATAGAATAATTGTGTTTTTCTTTTTGTTGCTAACAAGTAAAATCAACATAGATTTTTGTGCCCAACTTTTGTAAGGTGTTGGAGTCTTGTAATTTCTGCACAATGCAATGATTCAAGTCACTTTGTTCTCATTATCTATGCATAATTTTGCAGTTGAATTATGTTGGTTAAAACAAGGCAATTATTTGGACCACGTTGTTCTTATTACCTATGCACACCGCAATAGGAACGAAGTTATTCGTTTTGCAATAACTATGCACAATGCAATAGGGATACTGTTTTGTTTTGTTTTTTTTTTTTCAGTACCTGTGCACAATGCAACATGGATGATGTTATTCATTTTTCAATACCTACGTATAATGCAACATGATAAGGTTTTTTCATTTTTTTATTACATATGCACAATGCAATATGGATAGATGCTTAATGCAGTTTCAACACAATTATTATCACCCTATGTTCCGTGCAGACATGATTTGTAGAACAAACATAGACACTTTCTGTTACTTTTGACTGGACATCAAGACTCCCCGGGCATCCTACATATCCCATCTCTTTAAGATGAGAATCGAGCCTTTTGTAATTCATAGTTTTTTATTACATGCGAAGTCCACACGTGGGTAGCTATTTTAATTTGAAATCATATAAAGTAATTATGACTTCTAAATAACTTTCCTAGCACCATGCTATCCATGCTCAGTATCTCCATCACAATGGCATCAAATTTTAACAGGTTGCTCTTGAATTTCCTGTTCTTTCTTCCCCATTTCTTCAGTTGGAGAATCTTCTAGGATTCCACATCTTTAACCCTCAATATCAAGTTTCCCAGATGATAATTCCTGAACTTGAAACGTTTATCATGAGTTTTATATGATTGCGTTTATTGACATGCTTCTTCTCTCCTGGACTTGATCGCTTCCAGATCGATGAGGCATAATTGTGCCGCATTCTGTCATCCCTAGGTGAACAAGACTAGCCTCTTTGGGAAGTTTCTACTTAGGAATTTCATCAAATGAGTGTATGCTCTAGTAAGTACCCTTCCTAGATTAGTGTTTCGATCTCTTTCTTCAGATCTATGCAGTCTCTAGTGTCGTGACCAAAATGTTTGTGGAATTTGCAATATCTTGGAAATTCGTTGTTTCCTTTGTTCCCTAAATTTCCTTGGTGGTTCAATCCAACCTTTGTCTTTGATCGCACCATTAATCTCTACCACGTTCTTGGTCAATTGCGTATAGTTCTTAAATCTCCTTAGTGAAATGATGAGTATATTTATACTCGTATTTCGGACTCATTTAAGTTGATAATATTGTGTATTTTTGAGTATTTTGAGTCTTTTACTTCTATTTTCGTTCTTTTTATTATTTAGAAGTATTTTGACGAATACACGAAATTTCATGGCTAAAAAGCAGGATTTGGAGTAGATAAGTGGAGAAGAGCTACTACCACTACGAAGAGGACTTAAAAGGAAAGCAAAGAAAGAACGAAAGTGAATTTGGAGTTCTACCACAAAAGATATGAGGAAAACAATGCAGAAGCTGAGCAATGCAAAGGTGCATGCGAAAGCATACCTTCGCATATTTGAAGAATGCGAGTTGAGTAGTGTTAGGACTGCAAGTCCGACACGATTCTAACTCGATTGAGTTTGTCAGGACTGCAAGTCCAACACGATTTATTTTCTTGTTTTGCAAAAATATTTTAAAGAAAAATTCTAGTTTTATTTATTTACTAAAATATTCACTTATGTTTTCGTGGAAAATATCTTTTAAAGGTGAGTGAATATTTGAGTAAGATTGGGAAGATTTAACTTGGTCTTTTGGAATCTTATCTTATGGAAAGTTAATCTTTATCAAACTCTTGTATATATCCTTAAGTGATTGTTTCTTTGTAGTGTTCTTTTTCGGTCTTTGATGTGCAGGATATGAAGATCATGTAGATCTTATCAAAAGGAAAAGAAGACTTGTCAATGGAAAGAATCCGGATATTTTGGAAAGATCTAGTCCCGACTAGATTGGGAGACTGGCCGCGGATCTCGGGATCTTTCAAGGAGAGCTATCCTATAAATAGTAGAATTCCTAGGAATCAATGCAGAACACTCGTGTAAAATCATATATATCATTTGGTGTTCATTATATTTTTGTATCCCTTAGTTTTCATTCTTGATTCAATTCAAGAACGTGACTTCGACAAGAGTTGAAAGGACTTCAACGGGAAAGGATTACACTAGTTAGAGGGATTCTATACATACGTGCTTTGCGCTTGGAGGCTTGACCATAAGAAGATCTAATGGGAGTTTGGTCTTACGGGTTCAGATGGAGTAGACGATAAAAGGTTCTTATTGGTGTCAACTTTAGAGGGATTCTATGTGTTAGAGTAAAACCAGTAGGTGTAATAACTTTTGATCGACGAAAGAGGTTTGAATTCTTGGGCGAAATCCTCGTGGAGTAGGACATAATCCGAACCACGTTAAAAATCTACTGTCTTATTTTACTGTCTTATATACCTGTCTAGACTAGGTATTGCGACTTACTGCTTAAAATTAAAGATTTAAGACATAAAGATCTATCAAATGGCATCAAGAGCCTGTCACCTACTTACATTGGTGAGATTCTGGTTTTATTTAGATCTTGCAGATTAGATGGCACAGAACGTTGAAGGACATCACCATCAAAGCCACCTCTTTTGAATGAGTTTAACTACTCATACTGGAAAGTTCGTATGAAAGCTTTCATCAGACGGGAAAATCAGAAGGCGTGGAAAGCATTCTCATAGGATGGACTCCACCAAAAGATGATGTTGGAAAACCAAAACTCGAGCTTGACTGGTCGGATGCAGAAGACTTGGAAGCAAGTTACAACTCCATTGCAATCAATGCCATACTGAATGGAGTCGACCTCAACCAGTTCAAACTGATCTCAAAGTGTGAGTCGGCTAAGGATGCATGGAATGCTCTTCGTGTTGCCCATGAAGGAACTCCATCCGCAAAAAGATCAAAAAGACAAATCCTTGGCACACGGTTTGAGGAACTCAAGATGGAGGAACATGAAACCGTTGCTCAATACAATGCCAAACTCAGGAACATTGCAAATGAGGCCTTCCTCCTAGGAGATGAGTACAACAAGTCCAAACTCGTTCAGAAAACTCTTCGTGCATTACCTTCGAGATTTGATATGAAAATTGAGGCGATTGAAGAAGCAAGAGACGTGGAGAATTTGTCATTGGAAGAGTTGATGGGTGCCCTTTCAACCTTGGAGTTGAAAAAGCATTTGAATGGAGTTACTCAAAAAGGTGTTGCCCTTAAAGCTGAAATTAAAGACAAACCTCAAAGTGATGAAAATGAGGACTTTGAAAAGTCTGTCGCGTTTCTCACCAAAGGACTCCGTAAGTTCTCCAAATGGAAGAATAAATGTACGAATACTTTTCATTCATACTCTGATGATACATTAAAACCTTCCGCTGCTAATGATCTTAGTGTCAAAAGAAGAGGAAGAGATGTTTAGTGCACGGAATGTCAAGGCTTTGGTCACATTCAAGCTGATTGTGCAGATCTTCTCTTGAAGAACAAAAACAAAACAATGATATCCACCTGGAGCGATGAGGAGTCAAATGAAAGTGAAGATGAGTCAGAAGAAAGAGCGAACATAGCACTCTGCTCAGTCATCAGTCCAAACTCTCCACCTGTCTCGACTGACCAGGATGACTCTAAAGTTGTTTCTAAGAACAAAGCGATGATTTACGCATGGAGTGATGAGGGGTCAAATGAATGCAAAGATGAACCCGAAGAGAGAACATTCTTTGCGTTTTCCTCCATCGTCAGTCATGACTCTCCACCTGCCTTGACTGATCAGGAAGACGCTGCTGTTGAGACTGAAACAGAGGATGAGAATCCATTTGAACCATTAAGTCGTAACTCTGAGGTTGATGCTCTTCGAGAAAGGGTCATTGAACTTCTGCACACAAACTTCGATCTACAAAGAGAGGTCAAAACTCTTAAAATTGAAATTCAAGGTGCAAAAGAGTCCATCACACTGTTCGAGGATATGGAAAAGGACTTTCATGAAATACTTTGTTCTGTTCAAAAGATTATTCAGAAGTCAGTTTCAGAAGAGCTGGATCAGTCGGAACCTTAAAGATCTCAATCAAATCGTGCTGGTCTCGGCTTTTATTAACGGGATTGTCAGAACAGGGAGAATTCTTTTCAATCAAACATGAAAGATGAGAATTTTAGAATATCATGTACTCTTAATCACTCACAATCTCATGTTTCTGATCGCAGGTCTAGTCGAGTTTGTTACAACTGTGGTGTTAAAGGATATATTCGTTCAAACTGTCCCGACCTCAAGCAGAACTCATCTAAGAACAGAGCACCAAAACCTATTTGACATCGAGTTGCATCAACTCGGAGGACTCAAAGGAAAATAGTGATAAACGACTCTGATAAAGACTTTCAGCCAACAAATCACATAATGGTGAAACGTTCTAATCATCATAAAGTTTATTTTCCATTTTCTTATATTGAAAACGCCTCACCTAATGGTTAGTATCTTGACAGTGTATGCTCACATCATATGACAAGGAACAAAGACCTTTCGACTAATTATGTTACTGGGCCACACTGGGCCAAGTGGAACACTTCAGTTTGGAAGTGGTAAAAAGGGTCAAATTGTTGCAAGAGGAACACTCAACTTCAACGGGTTTCCAAAGCTTAACAATGTGTTCCATGTTGTTGGACTTGAGCAAAACTTGATTAGCATCAGTCAATTGTGCAATCAAAAGATGTTTGTCACATTCTCTCAAGGAGAATTTCATGTGATTGATGACGAGAAGTTTTGTCTACTTATAGGAAAGCGGACTGCTGAAAATTGCTACACTGTGCTGCAGTCACGACTCCCTACAGAACAGTTCACGAATTCTGTTTCAAATAGATTTATTTTTTCTACAGTCAGTGAACTAATCTATTCTCGTGGTTTGTAGGATAATCAACGAGCCAACAAATTGGTCATCGATCAAACCAAATTTGCTCAAAATCCTGTCAAGGATCTTGGCCTTGAAACTGCTGAACAGTTGATGACTTATGTGGGAACTCATAAGTGTATTGACACTGGGACAGAAGGCAACTTCATAAACCTC
This sequence comes from Misopates orontium, assembly GCA_946800315.1. Classification (NCBI taxonomy): domain Eukaryota; kingdom Viridiplantae; phylum Streptophyta; class Magnoliopsida; order Lamiales; family Plantaginaceae; genus Misopates; species Misopates orontium. Next base: position 29,507,043 of record OX326946.1, read on the forward strand.
AGTCTCTTCAATTGCATAACAGGAAGTCTTATCTACCTACCAGAGTGTAAACTTGTCATGTTACTTAATGTTGGTTGGTTGATCGTATGCTTAAGAACTATAATATTGTGCAACGTGATGTTTTTGTCTTTAGTAACCACATCAGTGCTATTATCATTGCTCATAATCATGTTAAGCACTTATACACACAACACAATGATATATGGCACCACTTCATATGGGAATTGGTTGATAATGAATGTGCAGTCATTAAGCATGTCGCGGCTGAAAGACAAACTGTTGTTATTTGTATGAAGGAACTTGATTCACAAAGCTTTGAGACCCTCGGAAAGTCTCTCAACATTTGTCTTCACTAAATGCTTGTCGCGTGCCCGATTTAACTGAGATGTTTTTGTTTGTTGAACTAACTACCATGACTTACTTGCAGACCTGTCCCAACAGCTGGTTCCGAAGCATACTTAGAACTGCATTGATACACAATGCACATCTTTTCCTCAGTTAAATCAGTGAAATCGAAGGATTTTACAACGAGCAATTTTTGTTTTATTTCGTTTTTATTATCTCTTTGACATGGACTATGTCCACTTTTGCTACCTCATCACATCACAAAAATATAAGGATTGAGCATGAAAAAGAAAAGAATGAGTGTGCAAAAGAGTTGTGAAAAGAAAAGAACAAAGAGAATGTGAGCCAAAAGAAAAAGTGTGTCAAAAGAAAAATATATGGAGGAAAAAGCTACCTAAAGTCAATGAATATGTGTGAAAGCATTCAATTCCTATCTCACGGTCATCAGTTCATTGAAAAGAGCTACCATATTCTACATAAAGTTATGAGCGAAAGCTATCTCCATGCAAAAGGGTGAAGTATGTGTACATGGTGCAATTGTTATGTATGAAAAGAGATATCTTGTGAACAATTTTGCCCCTTTCAAATTCTCTTCCTTTTCATCTGTTTATCTTATGAGATTTCACACACACACACACATGTTTTTGTATTCATCTTGTGCATGAGTATTCTTCGGTTCTGGCTGTTTTGTACTCAGTCTTACGATCTGTCATGACAGGGTGTCTCGACATCCACTCAAACCAGTTGAATCGGTACTCGGTGAGTTACGTGTAATTTGCTGAGTTACTTTCTATTTGTTTCTTTTAATTTGTTTAATTAAGCAGGTGCAATTTAATTTTTTTTTAATTTATTTGTCTTTTAGCGCGAGATGTTTAATTTCGGTAGGTTTCCCGCCTATATCTTTTTGCCGTGATTTTTTGTTTGAGTTGCGTGATTATGTTGGAATCCTTCCTTGATTATGTCTTGGTAAGAGTCTTATCAGTTTTGGGAACTTAAGGATAGAGTTATAGAAGTAAAAGATTTGATTTGATATTATCCTATCTATATAAATATCATATCTCACGCCATCCCTACTCACTCTCTTTCTTGTGATTTTTTGTTTATGTCTTCTTTCTCACCATCTCTTCTCAAGAAATTATTCACCATGGTGAAAAGTAAGTCCACTAGTGGTCCATCCTAGTCGTCCCCTTTGGTCGACTATGACAGTGAGTCTTCCACAGACAACAAGCTGTCTGTTGTCTTGCAACCGGAGCCGCTCTTAGTCCGATTCCCACCGGATTATGTTCCACCATCATCCAGCGATGCATCACCACTGCCGCAAGACACCACTCAACCACCACCAGATGCAGATCCCACGCCGCGTGCCACACCATCTCAGGCACAATAATCATCACCTCTTCTTGATTCTTCTCCTCCACCGCGTGACTTCGCACAGCCGTCGATGGCAGACACACCGCCATCACCATTGGTTTCGTCTCCTTCACGGACACCATCAGCACCTGCACCTGCATTCTCTTGTCGCCCTTCCGCCGCGGCCAAAGGAAAGAAGAAGGCTCAACCTCCTAAGCGCACTCAATCTGCATGACAAAAGTCCTAACCTGTTGCAGAGGGTGTCGCAAGATGAGTCGCGAGACGTACCCAGACTTCTTCTAACAAACGTCCTTGACCAGCTGTTTTTGCTGCCTCAGACTCTATTCCCATTAAGTTATCTGACACAGATTCAAGCCCAGCCAGGAAACAGTAGAAACGATTAGCTAAGTCCTCATCTGATGAGGTCGACCAGTCTGGAGACAAGTCTAACACTGAAGCAGGCACTCGGGTCCAGTCTAAAGAAGTTGATGGAGGCTATGCCGTCCCTCCCCAAGTTCCACCATCTGATGAGCCTTTTCTGGTGAAGATCGCTATGTCGCAGCGATTCTACACGGCTCAAACCAAACTCAGGTATCCTACTTTTGCCCGACGCATTCCTGTTAGTAAAGTTATGCTTCATGATGATTCTTTTGCGGGAACAGGGTTACTAGAGTTTTTGGAGGGAAGAGGTTTTCTTGAATCCACTCGTAGGGTCCAACCATATGTCACCCGGATTGTGCACGACTTTTTATGCCAATCTGGATACCCAATTTGGCATTCCAGGCTCAGCCAAGGGACATTCAGTATTCGTGAGGAACCACATCTTCCAGATCAGTCCTCAAATCCTGAACATGCAGTTGGGGTCTCCTGACGTCCGGTCGCGACTCCAAGCTGGAACCAGAAGCAGACATGAACACAGTCACGGCTACCATCACTGGCCAAAACATGAAGTGGCCGCCTAATGGTAATCTCCAACGAGGTGCTCTTCTACCTTGGTATGGTTTTCTCTTTAGAATCATGGTAAGAAATTGTTTTCCAATGTCTCATACTTCTACCTTGAATCCATTAACTGCTTTTGTCTTGTTCCGCATTGGATCAAATGCCCCCATTAACTTGGGGAAACTGGTTTTCAAGCGCATTCAACTTGAAGCTTTCGACCAAAAGATAAAGATGACCCTAGGCTATCCAATCCTGATTTTTTGCACGCTCACAACCCAAGTGGATGTTCAGGTAAAAAAGGATAAGATGACGCGCCGGCTCAACCCTTCTCATGCTTCTCACCATCTGGTTCAAGCTATTCTAGGATCTCTTGTCAGGCCCACTGTTCCAACTGCTGGTGATGATGAAGCTGGTCCATCTGTTCCCCAGGGTAGTCTCGACAACCTACAGTCGCAACTCACCCTTGTGATTCAACTGCTGGACTCCATGAATGAGTCACTTGCCCAATTAGCGGACAAGCCTTGACTGGTTATGGCAAAATGGAGGAGTAGCAGAAAATGGAGATTGGGGGAGATTTTGAAGAATGGGGGAGATCATCCGAGCTATTGCTGCTTTATCTTATGTTCTAATTTTATTTTGATTATTCCGCTTTAGAACTCTGAACTTAGTATGTTTATTTTTAAGTTATTTTGCGGAGTGTTGCGCTGTTGTTGCAACAAGTTTTTATTACTGTCTTGACTAGTTAGTTTGCTTTATCTGCCTATGTGTTTACTAACTTGTTATTTTCAGCATGTTTACCTTTTCCTTGGTTTTTAAAAGAGTTTTGGCAAAACAAGTGGGGGAGATTGTTAGTACTGCAAGTCCGACATGATTCTAACTCGATTGAGTTTGTCAGGACTGCCAGTCCAACACAATTTATTTTCTTGTTTTGCAAAAATATTTTAAAGGAAAATTTTGGTTTTATTTATTTACTAAAATATTCACTTTTGTTTTTATGGAAAATATCTTTAAAAGGTGAGTGAATATTTGAGTAAGTTTGGGAAGATTTAACTTGATCTTTTAGAATTTTATCTTATGGAAAGTTAATCTTTATCAAACTCTTGTATATCGTAAAGTGATTGTTATCTTGTAGTGTTCTTTTTCGGTCTTTGGTGTGCAAGATATGAAGATCACGTAGATCTTATCAAAAGGAAAAGAAGACTTATCAATGGAAATAATCCAGATATTTTGGAAATATCGAGTCCAGACTGGATTGGGAGACTGGCTGCGGATCTCGGGATCTTTCAAGGAGAGCTATCCTATAGATATTAGAATTCCTAGGAATCAATGCAGAACACTCATGCAAAATCATAAAGATCATTTGGTTTATTATATTTTTGTATTCCTTAGTTTTCATACTTGATTCAATTCAAGAACGTGACAAGTCGACAAGAGTTGAAGGGAGTTCAACGGGAAAGGTTTGAGCCAGTTAGAGGGATTCTATATGTACTTGCTTTCCACTTGGAGGCTTGATCATAAGAAGATCTAACGGGAGTTCGGTCTTACGGGTTCAGACGGAGTAGAGGATAAAAGATTCTTATTGGTGTCAACATTAGAGGGATTCTATGTGTTAGAGTAAAAACAGTAGGTGTAATAACTTTTGATCGACGAAAGAGGTTCGGATTCTTGGGCCAAAGGCTCGTGGAGTAGGAGATAGTCCGAACCACGTTAAAAATCTGTTGTCTTATTTTACTGTCTTATATACTTGTCTAGAGGAAAAGAGTCGACGTGTACCATTCTAATAGATAGGTGAGAGAACCCGTAAATTAGTACCGATCACAATTAGATGTATTCTTATAAAATCAATTAGACAGAAACCGAGGTCAATTATAGATGATTATGATGAAACCCAAAATAGTAGGTTTTTAGTTTTATTCTTCCTTGTTATTTAATGTTATATTCAAGTTATCTCATCTTCTAAATCATTACTAAAAAAATCATCAAACTCGCATATCCTTTCTACTCTACGTTTGTTGTTATCTCGAAAAACGTTTTGGTTGGTTCAGATGTTGATATGTTGTTAAAATATTATCTCCAATTTTGCCAGTCAGGGCCTTATCTCCTTAATTGCCACTGATTGCCTTACATCCTCAATTGTGACCCCATCACCAACATCATCAGTGATAACTCCAATTATGCCATTCACAACCACTGGACAAGTTAAATTCTTACTCAAGATACCACTTGACACGAAACAAAAATGTAACAATCAGAAAACACAAGCATTCTATTTTTGTTGAAGAAAACTAGAACTGACATGAGGATTAGAATAAATTTTGATTTCATTGATAAAGTATGAAAAACCTAAAAACAAGCTATATATAGAGTTCTTCTTGAAAACAACTCAGGGAAGAGTGCTAATTAAAAGAAAATTATACTAGTACTAAAGTTCAAAAAACAAATGCGCGAAAAAAATTGCCTTCCCCTGAAAATGCCTTTGACAATGTTTTCTTAGGCTTGAAAGTAGAGAAGAGAAAGACTTTCAATCTGATATATTATGAATATCAAATAGAGCAGTGAGTTAACCGTTATGGCGATATCGTCAACCTATTTTCTGAGATATATCTTCAAAATATGGGCATCTTTTCCTCTATCATTTTTTCTGGTTAAGTTCTACTTGTGTACGTAAATATATCGAATCGTTTTTGATATTTCTCTTTGTTATTCCCGAACCTGGATCAAATCTCATGGACCGGTTCAAAAGTGTTATCTTAGCGGGCTAATTCCATCCACCTCCCCTGAGGTTTTGTCTCTCTCCAACCACCTTCACTCTAGTTTGAAAATTTCTCATCAACCTCCCTTGGTCAATTAATTGTAGCCAAAAGTTAATTTTTAGGGATAAAAGTGTCATTGATGAAAACCAAACTGAACTACTCAATTATTAAATTAAATGGACATATTAAAAAAACAACCTAGAAATTAACGTAATAAATTAATGGTTACTAGTATACAATATTCATTTGCAAATATTTAATTAAAATATTATATTTAAATAATTAAAGTTTAAGAAAGATGTATGTTTTCATGCCGACAAGATATAAACATAATTGTTAAATAAGATAGTTGAAAATGATCATTTAAATCGTTTTTACCGAACTAATTAATTAGTTGTACTTCCCTAGTAGAACCTTTAAGCTACATTTTAACTTAAGATAAAAGAGTGCAACATAAGAAATTGTCCATACAAATAGAAAATAAAATAATATTAACTTACTTAAAAAATTGAAATAATAAAATATATAATGGAATAAAAACAGTGAGGCGACTAATTTTTTAAACTGTTTTAAATATATTTAAGTTTATTAAATTTCGAAGAAAAGTATCCAAATTATATCATATTCATAAATGCTTTCTAAATCATCATTTAAATTCACAAGTTGCGTTATTTGAATAATCAAAATACATGTATTTTTAATTTTCAGTCAATAGGTAACAAACTGTGCAGACAGAGTTAAGTAGTCAATTATTTATATTTTATTGGCAATGAACAAATATAAATAATACACACACATACACACATATATATATATATATATATATATGGTTGCTAAATGTTAACTATTTAAATATACTTTTTTCTTATCTAATTTTCAGCATTTTATTGCATATACTAGTAAATTTCAGTTTAAAAAGTCTTTTAGTTGTATTACAAATAAGTCTATTTAGCTTAATAACTAATAGTTTGCTTTATTTTTTATCAAGTAACATGTTTACCCTTCAAAATTGGTTGGTCAACTAACTAAAAGGAGGTGGAGGAAAAATTGAAACTAGAAGGGAGGTGGATGGAAAGAGAATACACCTCAAGGGAGATGGATGGAATTTGCCCTATCTTAACTGTAGATACCCTACAGCCCTGAGTTTTGACTTGAAATATTTTAAGCATAAGACAGAGAGATATAAGGCGTGTTTTCTTATAATATAACAGTTGTTAAAGAAAAGATTCAAAACAATAACATAATATCGACGTGTCCAGATTAAACTTACAGAGACAAAAAAGGAAATAAAGAAAGTACATAACAATAACAGTCGTCATTGACTCTCTTCTTCTGGCAAGGCCCTTTTGCCAATACTTTTCACTAATTAATGTAGTATTAGTTTCCAAATAGGTCGTGAAAAGGACACCGGAACAGATATTTTGAGTATTCGGCACAGGTCACTGATTCACGTTCCAAAATTTTGTAATGAATGAAATTGGGGTTTGTGAGATGCACTTGTTTAAGTGTAGATCTTGTCCTGATTTGCGCATTCAGCCAACTAATTGCATTTCCTTTTCTTGTAAAATAATAATGTAAGTTGCGTAATACTTTAATTTAAATACAACATTCACAAGCCTTGCTAGTTAACAACACACTATAGAATTATTTACGAGTTTACTAACTAACCACCGGCTATAGAAATACTTGTATTTTATTTATATGATGCACATCAGTGTTTTCAGAACTGTCATCGAACCGGCTGCTTCACTGGTTACTGGTTTTATTGGTCGAACCGATCGAACCAGTGGTCGGACTGGTATAAAAATATTCAACACTACGATTTTCTTGTATCTCAAACTATCTATAATTTTATACTCAAAAATATGTATGTGTCATCACAATTCACAACAATTTAACATTGAACATCATGAAAATAGTACACAATATCCATAATAAAAATCAAGTCAGAGTCTCGAACACAAGACGTCTCAAGACTCTCAACAAACGAGAACACAATATTCATAAATCATCGTAATACAAACCAAGTGAACGTCTAAAATACAAAACATCTCAAATCTTATGAAATTACCAAACAAAACACATAACAATATCATATGAAGATTTTAAAACATCTCACAAAACACAAATTGTCAATTATCTCCCAAACCACCAACATCATCATCGGCATAAAGACAAAAAGCGCTTATCCCTATTCCATAGTTTGTCAAATTATCTTTCACATTTGTCACATCTGTACTTGAAGGATCACCTAAGCAAAGTAGTGTATAAATTTTAAAAAAAATTGTCTATTGAAAATAAAAAATGAAGATCGAAGAGAATATATGTTAATAATTACCAATGGATGGTTGTGAAGTTGTAGCATTCTCTTGTCCCTCAACGAGCATTTGTTCCAACTCATTATAATTAAGATCTTCACTTGGAATTTCTTCAACAATCCATTTGTCCACCCTATCAATGCACTCGTAGTCAACTGGATCATGTGACTTGTTTTTCTCTTTACCTCTACGAGATAACAATATAACATAAACCTATAAGTTAGGATAAAAGAATAAGATAGATAAAAATTATACCGTTTTTTTCAAACGCAAGTTGTAATGCACAAATACAAGATCATTTAGTCTCTCATGCTCCAACCTATTCCTCTTTTTCGTGTGAATGCGCTCAAACACACTCCAGTTCCGTTCACATCCAGATGATGACGATGTTTGACTTAAAATTTTAATGGCAATCTTCTGTAAGTTTGGTGCATCGCCACCAAAAAGAAACCACCATTGATCTACAAGATTGAAACAAATCAATTAGTACAAATTTATATTCAAATAAAAAAACAATAACAATGACCAAATAAATAATTAACATACCTGGAGGAGCACGATCAACACTCTAGATTTCTAATGGTTGTCCAAAACTTCCCTCGCGATTATGAAACTTCATCATTTCAGCCACCACCTCAATAACACCTGGGAGAAGCTTGCCGAAAATTTCGTATACACCATTCAAAATGTCATGTGTTAGAGCTTGACTATCCTTACCAGAGTGAAAAATAGGATTAAGATAATAAGCTGCGTGGAGACTTTTCCTTAGCATTCTATGCCACCTCTCATTTATAATGTCAAGGGCTTGTAATTGCGCTCTTTACCTTTGAATAATTCATTTGTCCCTTTAATTGCCCTATCCATTCCCTCAAACACATAGCCTAATGAAGGCTTCTCGTCTGCATCACACATACGCAACAACTTCATGATCGGGCTCATAACTTTCACAATAACATTACAATCAACCCAAAACTTTCGATCCAAAATAATGTTTTTAACTTCTTCAGCCTTAGCGTCTTTCGCAAACTTCTTAAATTCTGCATCTATCACCATTCCTTCCAAATGTTCCACGTGAACACACAAACTCTTTAATGCTATAAATGTGGTGCCAAACCGTGTCGCACCATGAGCAATTATTTCAGTCCATCCAGGCCTTTGCTTAAGCCACCCATGAGCCCGTTTACGATTATAAACAAAAACAGTAATTCGTGAACCATAATGTGCCAGTTTTTTAACATGGTGAAGCTCACAAACATCATTCAAGATTAAATTAATGCAATGTGCTGAGCAAGAAGACCAAAATATTGATGGATACTTTTCTGTGAGTAGTGTTCCAGCTTTCTTATAGTTACTCGCATTATCAGTAACCATATGCACAACATTTTCCACCCCAACAAATTCAACAATTTTAGAAAAAAGCTTGTACAAATATCCCTTTGTGACCATAAACCATGAAATTAATCAACGATCTATTACTCCTATCAGACCAACCATCACCCATAATTGTGCAACCACTAGTAGCCCAAACAGTTCTGAGTTCTTTAATAGTCGACTCTGCTTGAGTCTTAGCATCTTTAAGCAAATTAATTCTTAGAGCATGATAGCTAGGACCCGTATATCCATGACTCATTGAGGCTATTTTAGTAATTGCTACTACAAAAAATGGAGAATTCACAACATTCAAAGGTATACATGCATCATACATCCACGTAGCAAAGGCCATATCAGTATCAATATACATTTTTTTACTTTGCATTTTAACCTTAATGCTAGGCTGAGAAGAGTCTACCCCTGCACTTCCTTTCATGTAACTCCCTATCTCATTTGTCTTTTTTTCTTAGAACTACCCTCTGCTTCTAATGAATTTTGAGCTCTACACTTTCACTTTCTTCAACTAAAGGCATAGATGGTCTTTTATTTTTCTTAGCTCTTTCTTGCTCATTAAGTGATGTCAAAAATTCATGCCTAATTTGTTGGTTCAGTTCTGACACTTCCTCACATTATCCGTGATTCGTGCGAGGTGTTACTTCATGCGGTTAATTTCACCACCACTGATTACTTGGCGACAATGAATACACTTTAGATACTTTGCCTTCCCCTTAATTGCTGGTAATTCTCTGCAATGATCCCATGCTGAATCAACTTTATGCCAAAGATTTTGATTGCTAGCCGATTGATCAGTTGAATTTTGAGTGTTTGAAATATTTTCTTCCATTGCCTATTACAATTATAAACAATATCATTTTCAACATTGAAATCTAATAAAAAATGAGATTGTTTCATAAGAACAACAAGACCAAATAAAACAATTGCAAGAATAACATCAAGTTCAATTATTTTGCAACTAAATATATTGAAATTTAATAATTCTCTCAATTCATTTAAGCATTATACTCAGACCAAGCATTATCAATGATTAAAAAAAAAATCAAAATATATTTTATTGTAATTTTGGGCAGTATACAATATATTATACACATCATCAATAATCACTTCATCTATCACCAATTCATCATAAACCAACGCATCAACATATAATATATTTTATATTATGAAAAAAACACCTAGTTTAAACTGTAGAAACAAAAAAAAAAAAAAAAAAAAGGGAAATACCTCGTACGGGCGCCGCGCGGGTGAGTAAAGATTGAGGCGGGCGGCGCCTTGATTCCGCCGGCGAGCGGCGACGATGGAGGGGGAGTGGGGCAGCGACGATGGAGGGGGTTAGGGTTTCAGGGTTTGGAGAATTGAGCGTGCGTGAGTTAGGCAGTGTAATTAGGGGTGTTTGTGTAATTTACAATTTTATTTTTTTAAATTGAGGGGCGAACCGGTTTCAACCGGTAAAAACCAGTCCACCGGTTCCAGTTTTGGCCCAGTTTTTTCTGGTTGAAACCGTTTTGTGCAGTGACTCGTTTTACAGGCCTAACCGGACCGGCCGGGGGTCCGGACACCGGTCGAACCGGTTTGACCGTCCGGGCCGGTCCGATTATGAAAATAGTGATGCACATATTTCCTAGCTAGGGATAATCACAACTATCTTTTTGAAGTTTAATGTAATTACAGAAACCTCTCGTAGAGTTTGAAAACCTACAATAATGTTTTCAAAAGTAGGAGGCCATTTATAGTGTGGACGGTATTCGCTAATGTTAATGATATTACTAGAAACTTTCCTTTTTCCCATGTGGTCAATTACAAATTTAAAATAGTGTAGATGTAATATTATGTAACAAATAATTGAAGATATATTGTTAAGTTTCAGCACGTGTAAATGCAATGTTATACGAAGTTCGCACAATACTATCTTAATTTGTATATAAGAGAAAACAATTATAAAAGAAAATGAAGCTAACATCAAGGTGACTTTTACAGATATAGTTAAGAGCTAATTGCAGTAAACTCTCCTACCTATGGAGCACTTGCAATGTGCTCGTTAACGTATCGGTTTGTGTTATACGCTCCTTAATTTATTCATTTTTGTGCGATTTGCCCCCTGAACTATTGAGCAACCGTTCCTCAATAGTTTAGGGGCACACAAAAATCAATAGTTTGTGGTGCATATCGGATAAATCAGTACGTTAGGGGGGTGAGGTACAAATGACCGCATAGGTTGGGAGGTTTGTTGTAATTAGCCATATATATTATATATTCCTTTTCGTTTATATATTATAAGAAACTTTCTTTTGATATTTTAATTTCATGCTCTTACAAAACCTGGAATGTTTTTTTATAATTTTTTGAATTACGTTCTATTTTAAATTAACAAATAAGAAATTGAAATTTTTGAATTCTTACATTTTTTGGTTTTTCAAATAATTTTAATAAAATCATACTATATCTTAATTTAAATTTTATTTCTTTTTCATTAGTATAAATTAGTTTAAATAAAATTCTACTTTTGTACACCAAAAGTAAAACGAAAATTTAAAAGTTCATATGTATTTTATTATTAGATTTACTGAAAGATATAATTGCCTTTTAGTTAATTCTATTAGAGTATTAATTTTAATGGTAGTTATTTTTAGGAGAGGCCATTGAAATTTTTCAAACTCTATAGTAATGTATCGTAATTTGATTTTATGTTTAATTTTTTGAAAGATAATAAGTGGCAGGCGTGACAGGTGGAGCAGATCTCTCGACGAAAAAAAACCTCTTTTTCTTCTTCGGCCTCTGTTTCTCCACGCAAAGGAGAGTCGTCTTTAAGGGATAAGCTTTTAGGGGAAACAGTCCCCCTGTCTTCGCCTACCCAACACACTCTTGATATGAAAGAAACCTCCCGCCATAGAGAAGTGATCGAAAGTTTGGGTCCCTCGATCCCCCTCCCTTGAACCTGAACTCGTCGAGAGTCTGTTACTTATTTTCAACTATCATTATGTTTAAGAAAATGTTATTATAATTTAAAACCTCGTGGATATAGTTATAATTACCTCTAAATTATTTTTTATAGAAATTTTAAAATAATAATAAATAGTTAAATAGTACATCGAAAGTCCTATACATTAATAAGTAGATCATGCACAACCCCAGTTGTATCACATGATCTACACCCTCTAAATCTAGAAGCTGGTGAGACGTAAAAGTGGAAGTTCATGATGACATCCACAAATTTGATCCACATATTTAACGACCAATAATTTAAGCGTAGTTCATTTTAATTTTTTAAACCTATGTGGAGATTTATGTAGTCACACCAAACCTCAGGGGTGGAGATTATCCAAGTCATTTTTGCGACATTTAGGGATATAGGTTAACCTTCAATTATGTAGCCGCTTTCTAATGAGAAACTTGAAAGCATTAAAATATTACAACAACAAAGACATATTACAGAAAGAACCATGTTATTTCAAAAATCCAAGTATATATCACAATCAGGGGAAAACCCAAATTTATATAGGAAGAAGTTAAGGGGGTTATGTAAACAAAAGAAAGTCTAGGGGGCATTTACAATTACTAACAGACTTAATAAGTCAGTTTACAACCCTCTCCCTTGAATGTTCGTTAGTACACGCCTCATTAAAAATTTACTAGGAAAACTAGTGGGATACAAAATCACAGTGAATGAAAAAGAGTACATGGATCTATTAGTGAATATCTTATAAGAAACTGCCTCATAAAAGACATTTCTAAGAAAAACTTAATCGAAAAAACCTTAGCAAAGGGAAAAATAATGCAATGCATATTAACTCCCCCCGATTTTTACATGTATTGTTATCTTTGAAGCGTCGCATTCCAATCTTGTGAATAGCTTCTCAAATATTGGTGTAGGAAAAGTTTTTCTAAATAATTCTGCAAGATTATCACTTAAACAAATTTAAGTAATATCGATCTCGTCTTTGTCGTGAAGGTCATGAGTGAATAAGAATTTAGGAGAAATATGTTTTGTCTAGTCAACTTTAAGGAACCCTTTCTTCGACTGAGGTATACATGTTGTATTGTCTTCAAAGAGAGTTGTTGAAACTTCTCGTTTGATAGGTAGTCCACATTCTAGGATATATTGAAGCATAGATTGTAGACGAACATATTAACAATTTTCCTCTTGTATCGCTAATAGTTCTACATAATTAGAAGAAGTAGCAACTAAAGTCTATTTGATAGATGATCCATGAAATGACTGTACCACCATAAGTAAATAAATATCCTAGGATCGGGCTTTGTGTAGACCTAACAAATATCTTGCATTTTCATAGCTGATTAAATCTGATTTGAATGAATAACTTAGCCACATATCCATTATCCCTCGAAGATATCAAAAAATATGCTTAATTTCATTCCACTATCTATGAGTTGGAGAAGAATTGTACTCACAAATAGATATACCTCAAATGATAAATTATGTATAATATAATTAGCAATACACATCAGGGCTCCGAATGCACTAAAGTATGGTACGTTTTGGCCAACTAGTTCTCATTACCTTCACGAGGTCAACATGGATCATTTTTCACATCTAGAGATCTCCCAACCTTGGGTGCACTGAATGGATGTGCTTTATCCATATAAAATCGTTTAAACACTTTTGAGGTATAATTGGATTGATGTATAAATATTCTATCATTGAATTGCTCAATTTGAAGACCTAGAAAAAATATTTCCCTGAGGTCTTTCATTTCAAATTCTTTTTCAAAGAATTTATGATACTTAATAACTCTTTGGGAGTTCTTATGATATTCAAATCAACAACATAAACAACATAACATATTTGGATCTAGATCATTTTACAAAAACATATTGGTTTATATGATCATTTTTATAGCCTTCTGTTAACAAAACAGGTGCTCAAGCTGTTGTACCATATAAACTCAAATTGTTTTATAACAGACAAGGATTTATTTAGTTCAACGAAATAAATTTCTCGAGAATTTAGAGATTGTGCTTCTAGAAACTTAAATCCTTTAGGAGTTTTTATATAAATGTCATTTTCTTAAATGATATAAATAAGCTGTAACGACATCCATTACACGGATTATAAGATTTTCATGTATTGCTAGATAAATCAAATACTTCAAGGTAATTGCATCCACTACTGAAGTCATAATCAATGCTCGGTCTTTTTGTGTATCCTTGTCCCAAAGTCGTACTTTATGTCGCATGATTTCATTATTTGCATTTCTCTTTCGCGAAAATAGTCATTTATATCCCAGGGGCTCTATTTCATTTGGTGGGCGTATGACACATTCATATACTTCACGTTTTGGAGGAGAATTTAATTCTGTGTTGATCGCGTTTTTTTCATATTGGCCAATCATTTCTATGTATACAATTGTAAATAGATATAGGTTTGATATTTTCGTTTTCTTCTGTAATATTGAGCTCTACATTATGCGCAAAGACTTTATCAACGTTAATGTCACTTCAATTTCATCTATTGCCTATGGTGACATAGTAGTTTGAGATCTCATCATCTTTGATAGAGTCAGGTGCCTAGGTTCTCTCTAGAAATCTTGTCATCTATGTCACCTGGTTCAACAAGAATTATTTACTCGTTTTGACCATCTTCACTAACTGTTCCTTTTCTTATTCAAGAATTTTTATATCTCTGGAACCGATAGGTCTATCACACTTATGGTTTGTCATAGACTCATTAGAAAATAGTAGGTCGTCCTTCAGGGACATGGATTTAACAAGAGCATTTGCAACTGGTATGGAAGACTTAGTCACTAAACACATTAGACAATTAATTTGCTATATTTTGCAAATGAACTATGATTTGAACTCCAAGTCAACTGAGCGAGAACTCATTCTAAGAGATAGTCTTTTTCTGCTGCTTATTTTCTCACTCTAATCTTAGATAAATAGATTCATCAAAATGACAAAAAACAAATTATTGTTGTAAATAAGTCTAGTTAATCGTTCTAAATATTTCACTATGGATGGATATTTATATCAACATATATTATCAATCTTCTTTGCGGATACATTTTTGTGCATTGTGGTGGAGAACTTGCAACATATACCGCACATCCAAAAGTCTTGAGATAATTAATAGTTTGTTCCTGACCATAAACTAATTGCATAGGAGAAAATTCACCGACACTATCAAGGTGAGTTTCTTGATTTATAACCAGGGATCGCAAGCGAACTATTTGTGCAAGTGATATTGTAGACGCTAGAGTTTAAGTGGACAATAAGCACGCATGCGATTATATATCTGATGCAACAATGAAAACCATGAAGTATCTAAACGGCCCACGTGGGGGATGAATTGGTCCACATATATCACCTTAAATACTTTCAAGAAATTTGGAATTTTCATATCAAATTGTAGCTAGTGATGGCTTTATAATTAGTTTGCCGTGTGAGCAAGCAACACATGAATGTTCATTAAACTGAAAAATCTTGTGGTTTTGTCGATGACTGACCAACTAAATTTTCAATTTTCGTTTGCATCATTATTGTCTCGGAATGGCCTAAAAGATCATGTCGAATTTGAGAATCACGAGTAAACTTTTGGTTTACTATAACATAAACTTCAATCCCTTTTATTTTAGAGTAGTATAGTCCAAATGTCAATATTGACAAACTTTAAATTACACATCTTTTACCAGAAATAATAAAAGTAAGAAAAAGATATGCATTACCTTCATCATTATCTCAATACGATATCCATTCAAACAAAATATCTTTAAAACTCAATAAATTCCTTTGAAACTTTTGAGAAAATAATGCATCTTCAATTTTTATTTTTATTTCTTTTTCCCGCTGGGTAGTAATATATTGGCTCTTGTAGAGCCATCAATTATCTTGGTACTACCAGATATTGTATTAACATATGTCTCTCTCACTATCAACTGGGAATTTTCTTTTTTCTGTTATTGAATATGGAATGCGTTGTCCAACGACCCTATTGGCACGAATCTCCATCACTATTTGAAGACGTTCACATCAATTTTCATGTTTCTCTTAGTAAAATAAAATAAATTGAGGATTTATACAATAAGAATTTAGTAAATATACAAGCCACTATAGTAAAATTTAAAAAGAATACGTTATATTAATTTGATGCTAAATATCAAATTAACAAGAAGCACGGTATATTTCATGTATTTAATCCTACCTGCAGGGTAGTCAAGATAGTTGGCAATATGGAGATGTGTCATCTGAAACTAGTCATGGTCATTTGCATCTTGTATATAGTTTTTATTTCTGTATTTATGCCTCTTCATTTTGATGCTTGATAGAGGTCAACAAGATGTTTCGATGTATGAAAAGTAAATGACCAAGGACCTTTTATACCACAATGATGACCTTTTATGTTGAGAAGTACGTCCAATTCCATGTCCAAGACCACATCCATATTAAGAATCGTTGCCAAAATTATTAAATAACAACATTCACTTCAAGGAATGGGCGGAACCATTGGGCGCCATTCATTATTTTGTTCTGCCGCAATAAGGCATGAAATGAGTTTGAAATATTTCTTAAAACATTTTTCCAGATATTGTTGTTGTAGGAGCACACTCGTGGTAGAAGAAGTGGGGTGTGTTTTTCCCAACATATCAACATCAGTAACATTTTCTCCACATAATTTCAGTAATTGTCTAATTATAAATATTACAACAAATTTAAAATCTTGTACTCTAAGGTGTATCCAATCATATCGAGCTTTTGGGAGAGTGACCATTTTCTATTGTTCAGATATCTCTTTGAGACTTTGAGGGGAAAAAATCTTTTTCATATCATAACTTGGCACGATTTCTATTTTCATACCTTAATTTGACAATCATCAATTTGCATACCATAAGTTGGATAATTTCTTCACAATGGGTACTTCGGCCCCGAAAATATCTTGTACTCTAATAAATTGCTTAGGTGTTTGACTTATCTACCTGACGTGCTATTTATGGTAAATTACAAACGCTCCAACGGTAATAATCACTAACTTAAACTTAATTAAGAAGGCTTGAAGCCGCATTTTCGAAAATGCACGTTTGCGTTGTTTGTGCTTTAGTCTAACACCTTCCAATGTGTGAAAAACATGTGAACTACCCCTAGAGTTCTTAATCAACAATTCATTTGGACTCATTTCTACATTTTTGTTGGTTAGATTTGGCATCAGATGCAATTCACACATTTTTCAATAGGTTGGGGGTATTTCACACATTTTGTTAGGTTAGGATGCACATCGCAACAAATCCCATGGATTGGGGCTTTCGCTGCACTTTTACCCTACTTCATTACTAGTGTTGTTTATATGAGACAGAATTTCATCGGGTATAGTAACATTCTTTAGATTTGCAATATGGAAAATACAAGAAGCACAACATCGTATTGTATTAGCTAGCTTTATACAGGTAACCTCATTCTATACATTCCAAAAAACCACAATGCTGTAGTGGTGAAAAAGGGAACAGGAAATGTAAAGTATGGGCAGGACATTAAATCTAAGAAAACAAAACAGAAACTAACTGTACGAATTCAGAGTTAAGTTCACATAATATTCTTGTACTCTCTGCAGCTTACATATGTTGCTGTGTGGTGTCAAAACTATACAAGCCTTCACAATTTATGATTTATCATTCCGTGGACTATGACAAGAGCCATGATGAGGGATTCATCTATCTGTGAACCAATCGTTAAACTAAGTACATCATCTCCCAGAGGAATTCCTGCTGATGATTGCTTTTGCTTCACCTGCACACAATGATCATATTCTACCGAAATTTAGTCATTGATACAAGATCCTTATGATTTATGTCTTAAACGAATTTAAACCAGAACAATCCAGCCAGTAAACTATATCATCATATACTCCAGGACTAAGAATTAACAATATAACTAAGTCTCTCACCTCTGCCAATTTTCGGCCACCGTAATCTATGATCTCGAGTGTTGATTTTCCTTTCACACCTACCATCTTGTAGCAGCTTCCAGCAGTTTTATCACACGATCCTGTAACAACATGGCAGGTAACGTCTCGGCTGAAAATGTTGCACTCTCTTTTTACTGAAAACCACTCTGATCCCTCTTTAGAATTCCTCCATTTATAGCCTTTCCAACTCCTGAAAATTACCATTTTCTGCCAAAAGAGAAGCAAATTAATTAGAAATAGATACCCATTTTGCTTATATACATATGTTCATATATTTGAATACAACAATAACTATATAAGTACATACACACATACCTTTCTCTTAATGGAGAATAGCACTTGACCATTAAAATTCATGAGGAAAACTTCAGTGCTGAATCTGGTTTGGTAATTATCAACTCGAAATACGATTTGACCTTCGGAATCGAAGACTGTGCAGCCATTGCTGTGCATCACAAGGGATTTCATCCACACTGTAAATGTTTTTATTTCTGAGTTAGTACTGATCATCAATGTTTTCGGATGCACTTTAGCCATTAATATCTCCAGCATGTTTGTATAAACATGAGAGGATACTTTTCACAAATTCTGTCCGACTCTTGAATGAGTACTATATATTACATATGAGGTTATATCAATATTTTATCACAAACAGGTCTTCTGAAGAAGGCTAGCTAGCTGGTTGATAAACGTGAGAGAATGTAGTTTCTTTGACTTTATTTTATAACTTTGGACACAACATCAATCTAATTTTTAACTTAATTACTTTGTCACCATTCGAATGCTTACGGCCCCATTTATTAATTTATACATTGAGCACACACTGTTATGGATATATATAGCGAAAGGATATGTTAATGAAGTTCAGACAGGACTGAGTGTGCAACTCATTTATAATAAATTTAAGTAATTCCTCATATGTTACATTTCATTATAGTTTTTCTTTTTTCCCTGAAAATAATGTTATTTTAAGATTTCCAAAGTAAATGTTGGGTGATGGTAATTAGTAAGGGCATATGTGGTCGGGCTTAATTGAAAAGATTAAAAATGGTCGTTTCTGAATGCATAAAGAAATGGTCGACATTAGTAACAGGTTGGCAAAATGGAATGATTAAGCAGGTGATTAATTATGGTTATGACCTAGAATACGTATATGTGGCGGTCTTAATTAGCTGAGTTAGCTCGAACTCAACCTCTTGCATCAACAGATTCAAAAACTTGCGTTTTGGGCTTGGCTCGAAACTCAATCTCAATAAAAGCAAGAACCTATATATCAAACTTCATTTGTAACTCAACTGGCGAAGACGTGGGCATAGCGTTTTATAATGTCTACGGCGAGGTGTGAGCCCCATGAATTTTGTGCATTCCTATTCTTGGAATACTTATATAGAACAAATTATTCATAAGAAAATAAAATATCAAGAAATTATATAGTGAATTTTGTGAATACACTCTTAAAAACTACAAAATAACTAGAATACCAAGATATTGTATTGGAAAAACGTATCGGGAAGACCAAAAGTATCAAGTGGACAATGATAGTGAAATTAAAAGATTTAAGATATTGACACATTACATGTAAGCACCGTTTTTTTAATAGATAACGTCAACACCTCCTCTCCAATTTAGTATTCTGAAAGAAGTTTGACTAAAACAAAATAAATATATCAAAAGTTCACTCATATATCAATGTTTTTAAAATCGGACCGGACATCGAACCGGTTCACTGGTTTTACAGGTCGAACCGGTTGAACCGTCGGTCCAACCGGTTCGACCGGTGTCCGGACAAGGGGCCGGACCCCGGTCCAACCGGTTGGACCGGGCGGTCCGGTCCGGTTTTAACAACACTGTCATATATACTACCAATGCTTCCATTGCTAATTTCAATTTGGCTAATTGCAACAAACCCCCCAAACTATGGGGGTCAGAGCACTTTACCCCCTGAACTATCGTTTGGTGTGAAATGCCCCCAAAACTATTGGTTTTGCTCCTGATGTCAAATCTGACGGACAAAAACTTAGACACGTGTCCAAAATGAAACGGTTGATCAACGAGTCAGGGGGCAAAACCAATAGTTTGGGGGGCATTTCACACATTTTGATAGTTCAGGGGGTAAAGTGCTCCGACCCCCATAGTTAAGGGGGTTTGCTGCAATTAGCCCTTTCAATTAATCACTCACCAACTATAATGCACAAACGTTGTTAGACATTATAAATTGCAGTGTCAAACGCTTATGAAACATGAACCCGCTTGAGACACTTGCACGTCACATGGCTTGTCCGCAAAACAGAAAAAAATAAATATATAATATAATATATATACATATATTAATATATATACATATATATATATATATATATACATATATATATATATATATATATATATATATATATATACCTTGAACATAAGCTAAAACAAAATAAATACATAATAAAAAGTTTACTCATATATATACTACCAGTACTTCCATTGCTAATTTCAATTTATCAGTCACCAACTATAACACACAAATGTTGTTAGAAATTATAAAATGCAGTGCCAAACACTTCTGAAACATGAACACGGTTAAGACACTTGCACGTCACACACTACAATAATACAAGGCAATGGGGTCAATATATGGTGAGTGATTAAAATCACTAGGCTAGCCATGTAGGAACTGGATTTAAATCAATGGAGTCCAAAAAATTTATAGGCCGCAATGGTAAGAAAATAATCACTCATCAAGCATGGAATGAAAAGAATCAGTCACCATTGAACACAATGGTGACAAATTAATTTGTAGCCATGCAAAATAAATTGGGCCAAAATAATTTGACCCCATTGATTTAAATCGTGGTGTCAAAATAATCGGACACCACGATTTAACGGTCCGGATCATGCAAAAATGCATGATCCGGACCGTTTAAAAAAAATAAAAATGAAAAACCTTTTTTCTTAAAAATAAAACGGAGCATGGCGTCCGAATTATTGGACGCCACGCGTGCTATCAGAAATCTGATAGCACTGTGGCGTCCAATAATTCGTACGCCACATTTGAGCCGCCCAGATTGTGCCTAATGGCACGATCTGGGCCACTTATTAGTGGCGTCCGAAAATTTGGACACCACAAATAAGGGCCGTTGATCACCTTTGGTGATCAACGCCTGACTGGCCAGATCGCATGATCTGACCCGTTCACATGTGGCGTTCGATTTTTCGGACACAACGTGTCAGAATTATTTTTTACTTTTTTCTTCTTTTCCTTCTTTTCTTTCTTTTTCCCCCATTTTCTTCTTCCCTAGCCTTCTCCAAGCTCGGCCCTACACAAAACCCTAAGTTATGAAATATTATGGAATTTAGGAAAAATTAAAATTTAGCATAAAATAGCGAAATTAAATTTGTAGTTAAATTAAATGACATGATTACATTAGTAATTAACATATCGTTCACAATTTTTGTATAATTAGTAATTAAAATATAAATTTCATAGTAATTTGAGTAATATTAATTAGTAATTAAGTTTAGGTAGGTGAATCATGATTCTATATGTGTACTCATTCTATAATTAGTAGTAATTAGGAGAATTTCATTTTAATTAAGATAGTTTAAGTATAAGTGTTGGAATTTTGTTTTGAAAAATAGGAAAAGTTAAGAAATATTATGGAATTTAGGATAAAACTCAAATTTAGGATAACATAGGAAAGTTAGATTTGTAGTTTAAAAAACTGCCCCATGATTATATTAGTAATTAACACTTTTATGACAATTATTGTATAATTAGTAATAAAATTATAAAATTCATAGTAATTTGATTAAAATTAATTAATAATTAAGTTTAGCTAGGTAAATCATAATTATATATGTGTACTCATTCTATAATTAGTAGTAATTAGGAGAATTTTATTTTAATTAGGATAGTTTTAGTAAAAGTGTTGGATTTTGTTTTAATATTAGGAAAAATTTAGAAATATTATGCAATTTAGCATAAAACTAAAATTTAGGATAACATAGGAAAATTAGATTTGTAGTTTAATAAAATAACATGATTATATTAGTAATTAACACTTTGATGACAATTATTGTATAATTAGTAATTAAACTATAAATTTCATAGTAATTTGAGTAAAATTAATTAGTAGTTAAGTTTACCTAGGTAAATCATGATTATATATGTGTACTCATTCTATAATTAGTAGTAATTAGGAGAATTTCATTTTAATTAGGATAGTTTTAGTAAAAGTGTTGGATTTTGTTTTAAAAATTAGGAAAAGTTAAGAAATATAATGGAATTTAGGATAAAACTAAAATTGTTTATTAATTAATGGTAGTTGTTGGTGTTTGTAATAGGTTATAAAATGTATAACAACGAATATGGCGATGGCAATAATGAGGTTGGCGATGATTCCCAACCTGAAGATGACAACATCGATGATGACCCTGATTGTGTTAATTAGATTTAGCATTTCGATTTCAGCGTGTAATGCATGTATTTTTATTGAACTGATGATGAGATGATTGTGTGAACTTAGCTTGGATAATATTGTGCAAACCTTATTTACCACTTCATTCACCACTTAATATTAACCTAATAATTATATTAAGTACACTTCGTGCTATATAACACCAATACTTTAGAATCTTTCTTTGATCAAAGAGATTGTAAGTCGGGTGTTGTATTATGATGGCATTACCAAATTCAGTCACATTTTGAACAGATATAAGTTTCAAAAGAGGTTTATTGTAATTTTTAAAATCTCAATTAAAGTTTTTGTAACTGCAATATGGCTTACCGGGTTTTGCTATAATTATCTCAAAGTTTTAATAGCAAATAAGCGTAATAAATGCAAGCGATGTGACTTTGGCGGACATGGGACACATTGGCGTCATATCAGGCACACTCAAATTTTCAAAGACAATCATGCAGAATCCCAATGAAACTGTCAAAAAAGATTTGAAGGGAAAAAGATTTATCATCTTTATTTTATATGATTTCATTCTAACAATTGGTGAAACTGTGCATTATATAGGGTCCATAAATTTCATTCTATATGATTTTCTTTTTTGTTCGCATTCATATCTCTCTTGCTACCTAGATTGTGGAATGTTCTTCGTATTTACCTAAAATATCTATTTTAAAACTAACAGGAAAGAAATAACCATTCAACAACACTTAATTAATAATTTAATTACAAACTAATGAAACTGTTAATAACTATAAAGTTACACATTTAAACATTAAAAAAAAGTAAATAAATGTTCAACTAATTACATGAAGGGTCAACTAATTATATATTACATTTGACGCTCCAATAAAAACATACACATTACTAATTATGCAATAACAATCATAAAAGTGTTAATTACTACACATAATCATGGCATTTGATTAAACTACAAATTTAATTTTGTTATTTTATGCTAAATTTTCGTTTTATCCTAAATTCCATAATATTTCTTAACTTTTCCTAATTTTTAAAACAAAATCCAACACTTTTACTAAAACTATCCTAATTAAAATGAAATTCTCCTAATTACTACTAATTATAGAATGAGTACACATATAGAATCATGATTCACCTACCTAAACATAATTACTAATTAATTTTACTCAAATTACTATGAAATTTATAGTTTAATTACTAATTATACAATAATTTTCATCAAAGTGTTAATTACTAATATAATTATGGCATTTTATTAAACTACAAATCTAACTTTCCTATGTTATCCTAAATTTTTAGTTTTATCCTAAATTCCATAATATTTCTTAACTTTTCCTAATTTTTAAAACAAAATCCAACACTTTTACTAAAACTATCCTAATTAAAATGAAATTCTCCTAATTACTACTAATTATAGAATGAGTACACATATAGAATCATGACTTACCTACCTAAACTTAATTACTAATTAATTTTACTCAAATTACTATGAAATTTATAGTTTGATTACTAATTATACAATAATTTTCATCAAAGTGTTAATTACTAATATAATTATGGCATTTTATTAAACTACAAATCTAACTTTCCTATGTTATCCTAAATTTTAGTTTTATCCTAAATTCCATAATATTTCTTAACTTTTCCTCATTTTTAAAACAAAATCCAACACTTTTACTAAAACTATCCTAATTAAAATGACATTCTCCTAATTACTACTAATTATAGAATGAGTACACATGTAGAATCACGATTCACCTACCTAAACTTAATTACTAATTAATTTTACTCAAATTACTATGAAATTTATAGTTTAGTTACTAATTATACAAAAATTATTATCAAAGTATTAATTACTAATGTAATCATGGCATTTTATTAAACTACAAATCTAATTTTCCTATACTATCCTAAATTTTAGTTTTATCCTAAATTCCATAATATTTCTTAACTTTTCCTAATTTTAAAAATAAAATCCAACACTTTTACTAAAACTATCCTAATAAAATGAAATTCTCCTAATTACTACTAGTTATAGAATGAGTACACATATATAATCATGATTTGCCTAGGTAAACTTAATTAGTAATTAATTTTACTCAAATTACTATGAAATTTATAGTTTAATTACTAATTATACAATAATTGTCATCAAATTGTTAATTACTAATGTAATCATGCCATTTAATTTGACTACAAATTTAATTTTGCTATTTTATGCTAAATTTTAATTTTTTTCCCAAATTCCATAATATTTCATAACTTTTCCTAATTTGTATAACAAAATTCCATCACTTTTACTAAAACTATCCTTATTAAAGTAAAATTCTCCTAATACTACTAATTATAAAATGAGTACACATAATGTGGTCCTAACTACACATTAATTATCTAATAACAAATAATTAAGACATGCATGCAAAATTAAAATTCTAATTAACACTAATAATTGTAATGGTGACAGATTTATTTATTGCTAGGCATGGGGTCAAGAAAACCAGTCACCATTGCTTTAAAACAATGGTGTCAAGAAAATAAGTCACCATGGTTCAATGGCTCAGATCGTGCTGCCTTTCGTTCGTGGCATCCAAAAAATCAGTCATTATTGCTTTAAAGTTTGTGAGGTCAAAAAAATCAGTCACCACATTGTGACTGATTTTTTTGACCCCACAAAAGCACAATCCATGTGATATCAATGGGGACAAAAAAATCTGTCACCACAATTTCATATTTCTATAAAAATACCCCATTTTTCAGAAATTTCATCTCTTCATCTCCTCTCCCTCAAAAATCCGAAAATCCTCCCCTCACCCTCAAAAAATCTGAAAATCCTCTCCTCTCCCTCAAAAACTCCAAAAATCTCACTATAAAATCCGAAAATCCTCTCCTCTATCACTCTTTTTTTTTTTGGGTGTTATATATATATGTATTGTTTGGGTGTTTATATAACATATATATATATATATATATATATATATATATATATATATATATTTATATATATATATTTGTGTTTGTGGGTATATTATTAATTATATATGTATATATAGCAAAGTGGAGGGAAAAAGCCCACCAAATTGAAAAAATTGAAATTTTGGCAAAAAAGTGGCGGTAAATCCGCCACCAATTTTTTTAAAAAATTTTCGGAATTGTGGTGTCAAAATAATCAGTCACCACATTTTAAAAAAAAAACCATGGTGACTGATTATTCAGTCACCACGGTACAATCGTGGTTTCAGATTATTCTGACACCACGATTTTTCAAAAAAAAAAAAAAAAAGAGTGGCGTCCGATTTTTCTGACGCCACGCTTTTTAAGAAAAAACGAAACAAGGAGTGGCGTCCGATTGTTCGGACGCCACGTCTTTTAAAAAAATAAAAGAAAAAGGGCGGCGTCAAAATAATAGGACTCCACCCGTTTTTTTATTTTTGATTTTCTTTTATTCTAATTACATGGATACAAATTCATCTGACCCCACGTCATGACTACAGATTACTTTGACCCTACTTGGTGACTGATTTTCTTGACTCCATTGTTGGTGAGTAATTAATCTGTAGCCATTGTTGACATAACTTTATGCCTACAAGGCCAATAGTAACAAAAGCTGGTTACAAAATTTTCTGTAGCCATTGATCAATACTCACTGAAAATATAGCAATGGTAAGTAATTTTTTTGACCCCATTGCTACATTTTCTTGTAGTGACATGGCTTGTCCACAAATAGAAAAAAAAAATGAACAAGCCAGAAGTTTGACATTTTGGAGTCAATGTTATCATTTTAAATAGTTTACTGGTTTATAATCTCGTTTTTTTTTTAAAAGAAAGACAATAAAAAAAAAAACCAACAATAGATGTAATTTTTTGAAACTTAAAGAATACTAAAATAGAAACACAAAAAAAAATTGTTCCTATTTCAGTTTCTCCGCCTGTCAAAATTGAACGGAAGAACAGTTTTATCTTTTCGTAGTTCTTTCTTCAAAACTTGATGAATTAAAATATAGGGATAAAAGCGTTAGACCCTCTATACTATAGGTCGTGTAGCGATTTGCCCCCTGAACTTTTTTTTTTTGGCAACAAGCCCCATGTACTATGGATAATTAAGCACTTTGCCCCCTCAACTATTGACTGGAAAAAATAATTTGCCCCCTGATCGAATTTCCGGCCAATTTTTGCCGAAATTTGAAACGTGAACATGATAGTTCATCACTATTTAACCTGAGATTCAATAAAACGTCATTTTTTCACTTCGGTTTTTGTTATATTTTTCTGAATTTCCAAGTCCTAAATTTTAATAATTTCAACTGTGGTTTGAAAATTAAGGAAACATAACAAAATCAAAGTGAAAAAATGGCATTTTATTGAATTTGAGGTTAAATAATAATGAATGCTCATGTTCACGTTTTAAATTCCGGCGAAAATTGGCCGGAAATTCGATCAGGGGGCAAAATGTCTTGTTTATCCATAGTACAGGGGTCTTGTTGCCAAAAAAAAAAGTTGAGGGAGCAATTCGCTACACCCCTTATAGTATAGAGGGTTTAACGCTTTTATCCCTAAAATATAAAACTTCATATCAATAATTTATCCTCACTCAATTTAATTTTTCTTCAACTATTTCGCTGTACTTGCTTCTCACATTATATAGAAACATTAAAACTAAAAATAGAAGAGAAAAATATTTGCCACCTGTTACATTTTCCCTTACTATCAAGATGTATGAGAATATATACTTTGTTGCTTGCATTTTTTGTCACCCTAATAAATCAATGTTCAATTAAAGTACTGACTAATAAGCGGTCTGAGTAAATTAAAAAAACAAAAAGAGTTTTGTGATTCTCATTAGTTCTTCTAAAAAATCATTTCTATAACTGCAAGGGTTTTCATGCTTCAGTGTATAACACTTTTATTGTAATTTGGCTTGTGGTTTTTTACTTGAAACATGAATTTATTTGATTAATTATTTGAACACTATTTTTAATTCTTTAGAATTAATATATGTTTGAAATCAATTTTTGTCTGAACTTAAAAATATTATTAGCTCACTATTTATTTTGACAATGCATAATATATATTAGTTTAAAATACATAGATGTATCATGGTCGTGTTGTATTCTATAATTCTGAAATCTCTTTGTTGTCATGTCCATATCGTTTTATGCCCATGTCTTTGCATCATATCTCGCCACAATCTCCGCTGCTTTCGATTTAATTTCACCTACCACAAATGCAGTTCCCTTCTAGTTCAAGGTTCGAGTTTATCAAGTTTCCTAGGCTTTTGCTAGTTGTCGCAAACTAGTAACATTATCAGATCACAAGTGCACGATCCTTCAAACAATATAGAGTATTAAAGGTTACTGCCCCAAAATATCAATCCCACGAAGAGAAGAAAGAACAAGAAGCAGCTTAATCTCTGATTTAATCTACCAAACAATTTAAATTCTAAGACACTAAAAGTAAATGGGGGGATTGGGGGGAGGGTGTTGACATAATTTGGTAGTAACAAAATAGCAAAATAAAGACTGCCAAAATAATTGAGCTATCGTTTAGAATTCATTAATGACTGAATCTAGTATTTATAGAGAAATAAGATCAATCTCTTCCTAATATTTAAGGGAAAATTACACAAACCACCCCTGAACTATGGGCAAATTACAGAAACCACCCCTTGTCTTTGGGAAATTACACAAACTACCCCTAGTTTATGTTTGGCATTATAGTCGCTCCCTTACGGTGCTAAAACTAACAGAAAAATTTCAAATCAACTAAAAACTTGCTTGAAATTCCAAAATTACCCTCAAATAACTTATTCTTTAATTTCGAGAATTATATTATGCAAATTCAACATTTTAAAAAGAAAAAAAAAGACAAATTATCTTTAATAAACATTACACATTATTACTTTCAGATTATTTTGAATTATATAACTTCAATAAATATTTTTTAAAAGTTTTTTTTTTAATTTTAGGAATCAAAAATGAAAAAAAAAAAAAAAACTAAATCGGGGAATCTTCTTCCCCGATAACCTACTCGTCGGAGTAAATTGGTCGCGCAACGGCGCGACATGGGGAAGGTCGCGTCGTCGCGCGATCAGAGGTGGTGGGTCGCTGCCAGGTGAGCCAGTGACCACCAATTTCATTTTGCTTGCACACCGCGGTGCCGGCCGATTTGCGCCGTGGTGCAAGTATTCCAGCCGCAAGGAAACTGAATTAGGTTGTGCACCGGCCGGAGCTTCGTTGCGAAGGGACCAGCGACGAGATGGAGGACTATGATAGGGGTGGCGGCGGCGGTGGGGTGGTGGCTGGGATGGGTTTTGATTTGCCTTTCCTTTTCTTTGTTTTAAAAAAAAAAGAAGAAATTCGAAATAATTTTTTCAAGTTTTTTTATGACAAGGGCAAATATGGAATTTCATCAACTCGGTTAGGTTTTTTTTAACAGAAGTTAAACGCAGGGGTAGTTTGTGTAATTTTCCAAAGATGAGGGGTGGTTTGTGTAATTTTGCCCATAGTTCAGGGGTAGTTTGTGTAATTCTCCCAATATTTAAACATGCATGATAGAGTTAATTGTTTATTTGCGATAATTCCTGAGATTATTTTGGGCCAAAAAGTTTTATCACCAAAATAGTTTATTAATCTCAGTCGATGTCATCATCTAATTAGTACAAAATACGCCGTTTTCCGCATGCACGTAATTTTAACTAAGTAATAAGATTGTATAACATTGTGAACTACTATGATGTTTAATTGCACTAATAATGCAATCATACACTTAGCAACCAAGACTATTAAATCGGGAATCACAACGACATATACTTGGGATGACTCTGGAGATCATTGAATATGGGTATCAAATCCAGAAGCACGCAACGAGCATGTATTAGGACCATGCAAATGTCCTATAAGTTAATTACCTTTGATATTTTCAAAACTTTTATGGAATTTGTTTTATGCTTTTATATTGTTGCAACTACAATATATGTTGTTACAACATCAACACATTTTCATACTTGCATACTATTCAGCTCATGTTTTGGTCCCTCTCTTTATTATTATCTTATTAACTAGCTTGTGTGTTCTTAATTCGTTTAGCTAAGAGTGAATTGATAAAAGCTTTATTTGAAGAGTTACTTAGTTTAGTGATCCACGTTTCTAGGAAGTTTCTTTATTCTTGTGTCGTTGCGTAACTTAATTCACGATTAACTATTTCCTAAAGTGTTTCCTTTTCTACAATTTAACTATCTTCATAATTTAGGATTTAAATTATTTGTTCAATTAGGATACAAGGATTGTTGAGTCATTGTGTTTCCATCTCTAGGAGATAAAGCTTATCTTAGGAAGGAATTCTACCTCATTTAGGATAATGAAAGATTTACTTGACTTATCTAATTTTTGGAAATCCTATCATTTTATCCCGGGATATATTCAGCTGATCGTTTTACTTGGGGAATAGGTTTGTGTATGTTGTCTTATTTCAGGGATCATAGATCAAGACGATAAAGACCAAAGTTAATCAATAGGATTAGGACAGCTGTAAAACCGGGAGTTGTTACAACTGCTGGAATGAATCTGATCAAAAGTTGAACCTATAAATAGAAGATCTAATTCATTTAGTCATTTAACCTTTGAGCGAGTTGTAATACATATTATGCGAGAGGTTCATACTTTAATTTCTTGAGTGAAAAGATTTAATCCTTATTTCATTTAGAGCGTCTTATTTAGTAAGAGTGGGTCTCTGTTCTAAACTCAAGTTGAAACTTATCAAGGAGAGTCCAACAAGGTTGAAGGGAATTCAAACGAGACAGGATTTCTTTCATCGGACGTACTAGAAGAACTAAAGGCGTGGTTGCAGGGGTTTAACCATGAGGGGATTTCACTGGGTTAACGTAACATCTTGTATGTGTAATTCACTTTAATATATCGAAAGAAGTCTGAAGTATTAGGCGGGAAAACTCGTGAGTGAGGAAAATTGTCCGAACTCCGTAAAAACCAGATGTGTTTGTTTATTTACTGCTTTTTTTATCTGTTGCAACAAGCAACCATAACTCCTGTGCAAAAAGTATTTTCAAAGTAAATAAACGATTTTTTTTTTCAAAGTCTTTTAATTAGGTTCAAAGAGTTGAACTCTAATTTAAATTGAAAAAAAATATTAATTGGTTTTATTTTAATTACAGTTGTCATTACTGTTCCAACTAAACCATTTGAAGTTACAACTTAAGTTTATATAACTTCAAGTAAAGACTTAAGAGACTATGGTCGATTACCTCTTCAAAGTATCTCACAATCAAATAATAATAGTTTGACAAATCAGAGCAATTTAGTGCAAAGATCCTAACATGATAGTTGATTCACTAATCACATGCGTAGTGGTGTGGACAGTTTTCTCATGCAAATCGTATTCAACTTTTTGACTAAGTTTATAGAGATAAATCTCACAGAGATTGACTACCTCATCTAACCTTCTAACTTTCACATTTTCTCTCCACTAATGCAGACGAGATTATTTAAAGACCACTTAAGCATCTACAAGTTTGTAATGTTAGGCTAGGGTGTTGGCTAATAAAAGGATAAAGGATAAGAAAAACTTAAAGTAAATGATTCTTTTACACACAAACTTCACCTTTCCATTTATTTCTTCACATACTTGTTTTTTTATACTCTTTCTTTATGGATTAGTTGGTAAGCTTTTACAGCCCTTTCATCATTTGTTTTTTATACTCTTTTTCTTTCACTTAAGCTCTTTCCCTATTTTACTCATGTTTTTATTTTTAAAGTCACACCCCCAAACTTAATGTTGTTATGGACTTGGTGTACCTGATCTTTTCACTTTTCCACACTTAAGGATTTTCTTTTTATAATCTCTTCTTTTTTCAACCTCTTCAACTTCCTCCATTCTCACATCTTATTCTTCCCTAAACTTCATTTATGAAGAAACGAATCATCTAGAAAGGGTAAATATAAATAATATTTTAGCTCAACGAGTAGGTATATAAACTAGCATAAGAAGGCTTCATACATGAAAGGCTTTAGTGGGGTGCAACAAATTATTTTTCAAGTGAATGATTTTGGACTTGAAAGGCTCAATCATATAAGAAAATATGGCCTAGATCACTTCCCTAATGAACCTCTATCTAAGTTTTCTTCTTGATAGGTCGCACACTGTTTTGGTCCCACGATAATCATTCGTTAATAATGTTTAACCACGAAGTGCAATAACTGAAATGATTGTGTATGTGGACGCATGTATGTCCAAAACAAATTGCCATAGTTCGTGCTTTTCATCATCACAAAATCATACATTCATGGAGATAAACTAATCAATGACCCATCATTTTTCATTAAGTGAAGTGAACAATTTTTTTTTTAGTCTAGCCTTATAGCATGGCCATGCCGTGACTAACGTGGCAAACGCTGTATTGGCAGAAACTTTTTCCAATTTTTTTCTTCTGCCTCTATAGTAAGGCCATATCGTGACTAGTGTTGCCATCGCTACTTTTCTCTCTTTTTTAAAAAAAATAAATAAACAATACGGTCATACTGTTGTCCAAAAAAGCTGGAAAAAAAAATATTGTCGAAATAGTAAAATAACTCAAAACCGATTACAATGCAAAAGAACTTTCAGAATGAAATATTTAAGAAAAATCACAACTATAAACCATACCTAACCTAAAACTTTAAATAAGATTACGCCCTCATTGGCAAAAATTATAAGAAAAAGTTAATGAGGACTCCTCTTATTTAGATTACTTTGATATGAATAGGGATTGTGACTGTGAAACTCCTGGTGTTCTGCGTGCTGGTGTCTGCTCGTCTTCTATTTCCTCTTCGCTTTCTTCTTCATCATTTATATTTTCCTCTTTATGTGTCGAGGTAACTGTAAGTGTTTAAAAACCTCAAAAGCTTTCTCTGTGATAACAGGTCCTTGGTGAGAGACTTCGTCCTAGTAGAATTGTTTGACCTCAGCATGATAGCATAGTGTTGTGACGAGTCAAGGAAATGGAATAGCTAGATTTAGCACAAATTTCTACATTGCTTCCTTTATGATTTTCACACTTTCAACTTTTTATCAAATAAAGCAATTTGGCATGATCTTGTGAGACGTTGCCTTCCGGGAGATATGAAATGAAGTAGGAGTATATATATATTTGAAAAATGCCTTGTATTTCTAGTAGAAACCCTTATATTCATACATCATTCTTCTCGAGACATTCCGAAACGATCTTATTTCCTTGTACGCCAAATATGTCTCTACAATTATAGGGTTAACCACAACAGGGCTATCTATTCTTCACCCTTCCATTGTTTTGTATTGGTGTTAGTGGATTCTTCTTTCTTAAGCGTCAACAAAAACATTCCAAGAGATCTCCTGAGTCCTCCAGTAACATGTTTTCGATATCTTTGGCTTCCTCAATTGCTTCAATTTTCATGACTTACTTCTTCGGTTGTGTGCAAATTTCTTTTTGAACAAGTTTTTTTTCGCTATATTCATCTATTGACATAAAGGCTTCATTTGCAATATTTCTGAGTTTAACATTGAATTGTGCAATGTCTCATTTTCTTGCTTTCTGAGTGCTTCAAACTGAGGGTTGAGGATTTGTCTCTTTGATCTCTTAAGTGTTGCAGTTTCTTCATGATCAATTTTAACGCATCCCAAGCATCATTGGTTGACTTGTTCTTAGATCCCAATTTGAATTGGTTCATATCAACACCATTCAGTATCGCGTTGTGTGGAATTCAACTGAAGTTGGTTTCTGTATCCGCATAACCTGTCCAATCAACTTCATTTTTTAGTTTCCCATCTCTTTTGATGGACTCCATCCTTTTAGAATGGATTTCAACACTTTCTGATATATACTCTATCACGACAAAAAATACAAGGACATTAAGTCAATCCCTTAAATGTACTCTTACAATATTTTATATAATATATATTGTGAAATTCTTCATTCATATATTATCTCGAATGTTAGGAACAAAAGATTCAAGAAAGTTTATCTTGTTGTGATAAATTTAGTGTTCTGTAGAAACAATGTTCGATCATGTTTAATCATAGAGAAAATGTGGAAGATGATCAATCATCAATGCAAAATATTATTCAGCTCAAAATGAAATGTTGTTACAGAGGTGCTATTTATACAAGGCGGAGAACTAAAATAGAACGCTAACTACCACTAACTAACTGCTAATAGAAAGTAATTACAAATGTGACCCTGAGCTATTTACAAATGCCAATATCCTCCCCTCAAGTTGGAGATTGGTGACAGTCACCAAGATGCAACTTGGACAACCAACGATGAAAGAGTGGAGAAGCGAGGGGCTTGGTGAAGAAGTCTGCCATTTGCAAGGACAAAGGATAATGTTGAGGCAACAAAAATCTATTTTTGAATTGTTCACGAACCACATGGCAGTCTATATGCAAAACTATATTTTGAGTTATATGGACTGCATCTTTGTTTTCGCAATACAGAGGAACAAGAAGATCAATGGAAATCTGAAGATCTTGTAAGATATGGCTGATCCATTTCACTTCACACACAGTACTAGCCATGCCATGATACTCTGCCTCCGCTGAAGATCGAGATACAGTGGTTTGCTTTTTCATTTTCCAACTCACTAACAAATCTCCATGAAACGCACAAAAACAAGTGATAGAACGTCGTGTTTCTGAGCAGATGGCCCAATTTGCGTCACTGTATGCAGTTAAAGACAAAGGAGACAATGTTGAGTAATACAACCGTAATGAAGGAGTCTCTTTGAGATAAAGCAAAACATGGATAGCAGCATCCCAATGATGTTGACATGGGGTTTGCATAAATTGGCTCAAATGATTTAGAATGTAGCACACATCTGGTCGTGTCTTGTTCAATTGTAACCAGTGTTTTCAGAACCGGACCGGTCGTAGAATCGGTGACCTTACTGGTCAGTGGTTTTATTGGTTTAACCGGTTTAACCACTGGTCCAACCGGTATGATTAATGTATAGATTTATTATTTATTTAGTGTTTTATTATTAAATAAAAGAATATATATTCTTTATTTAGTTGATTTTGATTTTTAAATGAAAGAATTCAATTGAGAATAATTGAATCAATATTTTTTGTATAAACACATGTGTAGTATACAAGTTAAGAAAAGTCGAAATTACAAGTCAAATAGAGAATTGTATTTAAAATACGAATAAAATAAATTCAAAAAAGATATGCATAGTTATAATTCGAAAAGTTTTTGAAAATACTAAAAATAACCTTAAAAAGCGAATATTTAGGAAAAACTAAAGCAACTAAAAATACATTTTTATAAAAAAAGTTACATATATATTATTTTACAATAATATTAAAAATTAAAAAGTAGAATTACTTAATAATATAACAAAAGTACAATTTAATTATGTATTGTATATCTTAATATGTATATATAACATCGAAGGTGGTGTAGCTCAATTGGTTGGAGCATTGTAATTGTGCTAAGAGGTCAAGGGTTCAATTCCTCTTCCTTACAAAAATAGTAAATTTTAATATAAAATGCAAAAAACCGGTTCAACCAGTGGACCGGTTCATCAAATTAACCGGTTATTGACCGGTTTAAAGCGGGTTTGACCGGTCCGCTAGCTAACTGGTTCTATAATGCAAATCGGACCGGACAAAGCACCGGACACCAGTTAAACCGATCGGACCGGCCGGTCCTGTCCGGTTTTGACAACAATGAGTATAACAAGGAAGAGCAACAGGCTTTGCGCCAAGCAAACCAATATCAGTAAGGATATTAATGATACATTTTCGCTGATTGATGTACAGGCCAGATGATGTACGAAGGATTTCAAGCCCAAGGAAGTTCTTGGCTTGACCAAGTTCCTTAATTGTGAAAGCTTTCTACAGATATGTCTTGACAACAGTAATATGTTGAGTGTTTGGGCCAGTGATCAAGACATCATCAACATTGACCAACAAAGCAGTGAAGGATTGTCCAGAACCTTTAGTGAACACGCAGTTATCATGATGAGATTGCTTGAAACCAAATTGAATCAAACTCTTGGTGAACTCAAAGTTCCATTGGCGAGATACCTGTTTGAAGCCATATAGGGACCTTTTAAGCTTGGAAACCTGACCAGCGGAAGACTTGGAGTAACCATGAGGTGGAGTGAGATAGATATCCTCATCTAATAAACCATGAAGGAATGCATAATTGATGAGAGAGACAGTAAAAATGAGTAGCCACTGCCAAGATTATGCGCACAGTCACACGTTTAACAACAGGTGAGAAACTCTCTGTGTAATCCAAACCAAAAACTTGTGTGTACCCTTTTGCAACCAAGCGTGCCTTGTAACGTTCAGTGGTGCCTTCAGGGTTGAGTTTGAGTTTAAAGATCCATTTGGAACCAACTGGATGTTTGCCATGAGGAAGGGAAACAAGATCCCATGTGTCATTGGATTCCAAGGCTTGGAGTTCCTTTTGCATAGCATCAACCCAATTAGCATTCTTACAAGCTTGACTATATGATTTTGGCTCATAAATCAAAGACACATTAGCAAGGAAACAGGTGTAAGAAGGAGTGAGGTGAGAAGTAGGAATAAAGGGAAATGTGGGAGGTAGATGAGGAGATGACAATGCATCAAAGAAAGAAGAAGAAGTATATGGTTGATCAGTGAGAAACTAAGTAATCTTTCAGCCAAGAAGGTGTCGATGAAATTCTAGAACTTCTTCTAGGGGCCTCAACATCAGCTGTTAGGAGAGGAGGAAGAAGAGAAGATGTATTAGAATCCTGAGTATCAGAAGATGAAGAAGAAATAGAAGAGAAGTTAGGGTGCAGAGGAGGAGTAGAGTTAGTAGAAGAAGATTCTAGTAGTGGAGTAGCATGAGAAGGAGTAGAATTATCAGAAGATGATGAATGAAAAGATAGAGGAGGATCTGGAATGTCACAAGAATGAAGAGGAATAGAAGGTAAATGAGATATATCAGAGTCAGCTAAATAGGAGCTGAAAGGGGATGAGGTTTCATAAAATGTCACATCTCTGGATATTATGACTTTCTTGTGTTCAAAACTGTAGATTTTGAATGCCTTTTGACCAGATGGATAACCTAAGAAGCATCCTTTATAAGCACGAGGAGCAAGTTTGGTTTTCTATGGGAAAGATTGACAAAATAGCATAAGAAACCAAAGACTTTAAGGGAAGAAAGATCAGGTTTAGAGGAGTTCAGAATTTCAAATGGAGATTTCTAGTTAAGTAGCTTAGTTGGAGTGCGATTTATGAGTTGAGTAGCCATTAGAATGGCATGCCCCCAAAAGAAAAGAGGAAGGTTGGCTTGAAACAGAAGAGCACGAGTAACTTGTAGCAGTTGTCTGTGTTTCCTCTATACTACACCATTTTGTTGTGGTGTATATGGAGAGGTGTGTTTCCTCTACACTACACCATTTTTTTGTGGTGTATATGGAAAGGATTTCTCATGTATGATTCCAAGTTTAGAGAAGACTAGTTGACAAGTAGTGATTGGTGAATTTAGATCCATTGTCACTACGAATAATAAGAACCTTTGCAGAGAATTGGGTAGAAACAAGAGCTAAGAAGTTAGCAATTGTGGTAAGCACTTGAACTTTATTATTTAGTAAGAATGTCCATGTTGATCTACTATAAGCATCAACAACGGTGAGTGCGTAGTGAGCATTTGTGACAGTAGGGATTTCATAGGGTCCCGAAAGATCCATATGTATGAGAGAAAAAATAGGAGAAGTAGAAGTAGTGCTGATAGGAAATGAATTTCTGGTTTGTTTTAATTTATGACATACATCACAGACAGCTATTGAATCAAAAGATATACTGCTACTTGATAAGCAATCAGGATGTTTTAAGGCACTGAAAGATGCATGTCCAAATCGATTGCGTCACAAAGATATATCATGACAATTGTATTTTTATTTGAAGCACAAAAAACCATAAAAATTTTATGGGAAGCATAGTTACAAGAAAAATAAGAACTACTGTGAAAGGAAGACAAATCAGTAGTATGCAGATCGAGGAAGTAAAGATCACCAATTAACCGACCCACAGGAAGAAGTTCTTCATTCTGTAGGTCCTGCAAAAGGCAATGAGTTGGTAAGAAAGGGAATTTAATGTTCACTTTTAGTAAGCTTAGATACAGAGAGAAGGTTGAACTTGAAATCAGGGGCAATGCAGATTTCAAGCAAAGTTTGGAGTTGAGAGGAACAGAACCAATGTTTTGAAGCAATTTTATTAATCCATCAGGAAGGAACACATGAGTAGATTTAAGAGTGGGAGTGAATTGAGAAAAGGAAGGGCTATTTACAACCAAGTGGTGGATGCACCTGTGTCAATGATCCAATCACTTATACCAATATGATCAAGAGTAAGTAAGCTTAGATTAATACCAGCAAAGTCTCCAACATGAGAAAAGTTTATTCTGGCAGCCTTTGAAGTGTTATCATGTGCCATCATATTCTTCATGAACTTGAAGAATTCAACCTGAAATTTGTTGGAAGATGAAGGCCTAGGAGGAGAATGTGACTCCAAGTGAGAAGAATCAGACCCCTGATCATAAGATTGCATAGCAGAAGCCTCTGTATCAATTGCATTGGCCATGAATTTACCAGATTTCTTCTCCTTAAGTTCCTTATACCAGTCAGGAACACCAACCAACTTAAAAGATATCTCCTTAGTATGACCCTTCATCTTGCAAAACTCACAAAGTCTATCAACATTCTTGCGTCTAGCATCATAAGAATAATTTGTAGCATTATGTCTAGGTTTAGAGCTATAGTTTGACCTCACAAACATAGCAGAATGATCACCAACATCATGTAAAGAGAGTTGTACCTCCTTCTTTTCTCAACTCTTAACACCATAGCACAAGCTTTCTCAATTAAAGGAAACGGTTCAACACCAAGTATTTGACTGCGAACAACATCAAACTCATCATTGAGTCCCATCAAAAACTGCATTAATTTGGTAAAAGAACTCGAATCCAAGGCATGCTTAGCCAAATCACAAGAGCAAATTACAGCAGCTTCACAGTGACAAGATTTAACTGGAATTAGACAACTGAGTTCATCCCATAATCGTTTCAATTTCGTATAATATTGAGAAATTGGTGAAGATCCTTGTGAAATTGATGCAACTTCACGTTGCAATTGGTAAATCAGTGGACCATTATTCAAACCGTAATGAGTTTCTAAATGTTTCCACAACTGAATTGCAGAATTGGCATACAAAAAGGCATCCACCATATCTTTAGAAATAGAATTTAGAATCCACTAGGTCACCATGCAGTCTACTCTAATCCAATCATCATGAGAATTAGGTTTTTTCACAGCACCAGTAATAAAGCCTAACTTTCGTTTAGCACCTAGGGCAAGTTTAATCGATCTACTCGATGGAAGATAATTTGCAATACCTGTGAGCGGAATAGTGGTGAGATTCATACCAGGATGATCGGAGTTTTGTAGATTCAACTGTCCATGAATAGATCGCAAATGTAATATCATAATTCGTCTGTGTAAAATCTGAATTAGGCGTTGTGATCACTCAGAATCACAATCAGAGGTTAAAATTCAAAATCGAGTAACAATTAGGGCAATCAGAGGTTAAAACTCAAAATTGAGTAACAATTAGGGCAAAAACAGATCAAAACACAATTGAGATTATAGAAAATCTCAACCGATCAAACGAACGAGCAAATAAACGCGATTACAAATATGTAATCGGATCAGAATTTACGCGGACCGAGAGGCGAATGATGCCATGTTCGATCATGTTTAATCATAGAGAAAATGTAAAAGATGATCAATCATCAATGCAAAATATTATTCAGCTCAAAATGAAATGCTGTTACATAGGTGCTATTTATACAAGGCGGGAGAACTAGAATAGAACGCTAAATACCACTAACTAACTGACAATTGGAAACGATTAACTAACAGACAATAGAAAAAATTACAAATGTGACCTTGAGCTATTTTCAAATGCGAATAAGAAGTTCATAAATTCTTAAAGAAAAGAAGGTTACACAGCGTTGAAAAGAGCTTTTTTGGCCAAATTAAGAAGCTTGGTAGGACGATAAAGACTTCTTCGGAGAAAGAACCGACTACCAAGTCATTAGTTCAATTACATCAATTCTAAAGAGTAGTATCCTCCGATGTTTAATAAAACCGTCAATATAATTACTTATATCTCTAAGAGAATTTGTTTGATTTTCGGTGTGCCTCTGAAGCATGTTATTATCTATAGAATCACACTGAGATTCCATCTTTTTACCTAGTTTATGCTTTGTTCCTTCGCTTACAAAATTGCTAAGTTGGTTAAATTAAATAAAGGGATAAAAGCATTAAACCCCCTATACTATGATCCGATTGTTTATTGCCCCCTATCTTTTATTTTTGGCAACTTTCCCCCTGTACTATAGATAAATAAGCACTTTGCCCCCTGAGTCCAAATCCAACGGCAAAAAATGGTGACACGTGTCCATATCCAACAGGGAAAAAATGACTTAGGGGGCAAAGTGCTTATTAGTGCTTATTTATCCATAGTACAGGCGACAAATTCAAAAAATTAAAAGGATAGGAGGCAAAGTG
This sequence comes from Misopates orontium, assembly GCA_946800315.1. NCBI lineage: Eukaryota > Viridiplantae > Streptophyta > Magnoliopsida > Lamiales > Plantaginaceae > Misopates > Misopates orontium. The sequence goes on from OX326946.1 coordinate 29,547,048, forward strand.
CAACATGGGGTAAAGTATAGATTGTTTAATGCTTTTATACCTTAAACAAAACTGAGGAAACTTTTGAAAACGGATCATTCAACTATATTTTCAGAAAGCCGGCCTCTATATATACGACAGTTAGACAATAAGAAATTTAAATCTTAAGTTTAAATACTGTAGTAATTGGACAGAAAGAATCCATAGGAGGAAGACAAAAGAATGTGTTAGTTTGGACATGAGAAGAATCTTAATTAGTACTTGAACACCTTTTTTCCTTTTATAATCCCTCGACCTCTTTTTTTATTACAAAAAAAAGATTTGATTTCGGCACATGGATTTCAGGCGGAGTACCTTTTTATTTAAAAAAAAAAAAACAATATTAGATGACATGGGAACATGATCTTTCGATCATTATAAGAGATTGGGGTATTCGTCACAAACATGTCAGTTGTCAATATCTACGTGTAAGTGACAATATGTATTTTATTTAATTTCCCTGGTTAGTGGCATATGCATGGCTCATTCCTCAATATAAAAAGCATGTCTCAATAATTCTTGTAATTACCCTTGTAACTCTAGCACATCGCTATGCATAATTGTTCAACATATATATCATTCCTTCCGAATAGATATGTCATATAATGGTTCACAAGTCTTTTTGTAACGAAAAAATTACTTTCAAGAAAACTGTTTGCTAGAATTGAGTTTTAATAACCACAAAAGAGAATTGGCCTAAATAGGGATATACACGGGTTCTTTTTATAGGTATAACTGTCTTTCTGTCTACTAAAAAGTAGTTACAGTTTTAACAGTCACGAATAGAATGAACTTGGCTATATAAAGATATTGCATTAATGGATAAAAAAATTACCTCTTTAATTAACAGGGGAGTTAATCGTTTCTCCACCATCCTATATGTATAGGAGGTTAGAATCGATAATTTCATTGCTACTTAAGAAGAATCTGATTTGTTGTTTTTAGGTTTTTTTATGATCATTATAGCCACTTAAAATATTTAATCGTGACAAATTTGTCATCGCCACGAAGAACTTTTCCAATAAATCAGTATATATAGTGTAATGAAAATTACTTAAGTTAAATTGGATCAAGAATCAAAATTAGGAGATTCAAAAATCTCTCACAAATTTAAATTGTTATGAAATTTATACAACACGAAAAGTTATAAAAACAACCATATCTATTTACAAATTGTCATGTCTCTTTACAATAGTCATGCCCCTTTGCAAGAGTTTTACCTATTTATTATTTAATTCTGAATTTAAATAATAAATTTAAAAATAAATAATCAAGACAACAGTTTCGAACTTTATAAGTTAAACAATTGCTCCCAACTATAAATTAAAAATATCTAATAAAACTAGACGTCCAATTTGACTCTTCAGTGAATATAGTTATCATTGTGATTGACTAAGGCTTGATGCGGTGATATAAGTTTGTGCTTTTGATATTAGCCAGTCGCCCCAAGTTTATCAAGTAAATTTTGATCAACTGACGTGTAATTTGCAAACTATTGCCATAGCACCAGAGTTTATCCACTGCATACTCTATTGAGTATTTGCTAGTGGCTGCTCTCACATTAAAAAATATACAATAATAACAATCATATATAATAATAACAATAATAATTTCGCTTGTATCTTACAATTTTGAAATATTCTAGTGTCCCATGAAACTTATGACATTGTCTTTTTGAAAAGCTCTTCTAACATGTGAAACTTATGACCTTTTCTTTTTTAATTTTCTAAATCAGTGCGTAAGCCTTGCCAATTTTAGCCGAAGTCCGAATAGAACTGATTATGCTTGTCGTGCGGCCCTCGTGTCATAGATCACATACTTTCTGCTTATTATTAATATATCTCCCTGAAAGAAGACCGAAATTATACGAAGTCAAATATTCATGGGGCATATCATTCAACCCAAATAGCTGTAATAAATAATAATTATATATCTTCCAAAAGACCATAGACATATATGTAGCTGAGCGAACGTGTTTCAATTACGCACGTTGGAGAAATATATAACTAAGGCACTATTCCAGTACTCTTATGTCTCTGACATTAAAATATGGTCTGAATTCGAAATGGATGCTCTACTACTACACAAACTTATATTTGTTGGCTAACCACCTGTTTAATTGGTCAAAAATATTAAAAAAGGTGGTCGAGGATTTGTAGGGGCCCTTTTGGGAGGGGCCAAAAGCAAGAAATGACCGATTAAAAATAGGGCCAAGAATTGTATTTAGGGGCCTATGATGTACTTTACATATAGGCCCCTCAAGTTATGCTAAATAGAATTTTGCCCCCCAAATCATCATATAAATAGTGGCATGAGTTCATTGTTCAATCACACCAAACGCAAAGCAATCTAGTCTTCCTTGTTCATCTTTGTAATATTCATATATTGTGTGAGGTGTAGTTTAGGGAGTGGTTCTAGTGAGGGATTTGTGAGGGTGCCATGAGAGTGACGGAAAATTATATAGTTGTAATAATTTTTTATGTAGTGAATTTCCACTCTTGTCCCGTGGTTTTTCTCCGGTTTTGGAGTTTCCACGTAAACCCTTGTGTTGTTACTATTGTCACTGTTTATTCGTTTTGCTTCATATATTCATAATGGGCAAATCCTGGAGGCGCGTATTTGTGGGATTAAATACCTAACAATATTTATATTAACACATATATTGACCCACACATTTATAATAATAATGCATATAATGCATTGATATGTATATATTAAAGGGAGTTGATATATTGAAGGTAGAGTAATTTTTGATTTAATTGTCTATTTTGTCCTTTTGAAGTCAACAAATTGATACCCATTCCCTTGTTAACTTCTTAATTTTCTCCTTTCTTATCGTAAAAGAAGAGGAAAACCTTCTCTCGTAACGAAGAAGAAAGAACGTCTATCTTGTGCATACATTTTCCTTTTCTGAATTCTTTAGTTTCTGTAGGACTTCAATGAATTTAGTGCTTTTTAAATATTATTTGCATGTTCATTATTTCTATCCACTAATATTATATAATTCGAACTAAAAAAGGAACAAGCTTTAATGACACTATGACATTTTATTTTCAGTGTTCGAACTGAACTTATATTTGCATATCTATTCGCACAATGCTACTATTGAACTATATTGTCCAACACAATTAAATATTCTTTCTTTAACACGTTTTCAACTTTGTATATTAGTTAAGTTAGTTGGTCAATATGACCATTAGGAATGTGCGGCTATATAAAGCCCTTTTCCCCTGTTTATTATTTTCACTTTACTTTTTACAGATTTCAGATCATGTAACTCGATTCTCTCTGTAATCGTCAGTTCTCAATTTCATCAATAAATTTGTATTTCATATTTTAGCATGGTATCATTCGGCCAGTAAAACGATTGATCGTTTTTTTTCGCTGCAAATATATCAATTTCTGCGTGATCAATCATTTGATTGTAATTTCAACGGTGTTTTTCTGCGCGATTCTGTTTGTCGAACGCAATTCTACTCTGAGCAATCACATTGATCGTCAATCAGGTGTTTTCTATCTATTATATCTGTTTTCTCATTGATTTGTTGTCAATATATGTTGATTCTTTAATTGCAATTACGAGACCTGTTGATTTTTTGATGGCGATTGTAAGATCTGTTGTTTTAGGTTGCGATTGAGATTTTTGTGATCTATTATTGCTGTATTGATTATCAATTGTCTGTTGATGTCACAATTTTTCTTTATGACAACACCTGCTAGTTCTTCTTCTTCCCTGCCAATGGTTAGAAATCTAAGTGAAGATTCTACATCCATATATTTTTTAGGAACACATGATTTTACTGGATCCTCTGTGGTTGGTGATGTTCTTAATGCATCAAATTACATTACATGGAGTAAGGGTGTGTTAATGGCCCTCAAGATAAAAAATAAGGTGAAGTTTATAGATGGGACATTGCCTATTCCTGCTGAATCTAATTAGCTTTTGAGAACCTGCTGGATTCGTGCTAATACATTGGTTCTAGCATGGATTCTGAATTCCGTCACAAAAGATTGAAGCCAAGTATTCTATATTTTAATACTGCCTTTGAAGTATGGAAGAAATGAAATTTAGATATGATGTATCAACTTCAGGAAACATTGTCTACCATTGCTCAATGGACTACTACTATTAGTGAGTTCTACAACTCTTTTCGCTCTAATTAGGATGAGTTTGTTAGCCAGCGTCCTATTGTTGAGTGTACTTTGGCCTATGCACTTCTAATGTAAACAAGAACATGCTTGAATTACAGCAGTCTGATTGTGCTCTTAAGTTTTTAATTGGACTTAAAGAGAGTTATTCTTCCTTGAGAAACCAGATTCTCATGATGAATCCTCTTCCTTCTCTTTCCAAACTGTATTCTATGGCTCTACAAGAAGAATATCAGAGATCACTATCTAGTGTGCATTCTACTCTTGACTCCTTAGCCGTGTTTACTAGAAACAACCAGAGTTCAGATGCTCAAAGCAAGGGAGGATTCAATCAACCACAGTCTCAGGGTAACTTCTCAAAGTTTAACAAGGGAAAAGGCAACAAAAAGCTAAAGTGCACACACTCTGGTCACAGTATTGACAAGTGCTTCCAACTTATTGATTACCCACCTGGATGGGGTGGGCCTACAGGGAAAATAAACCCTCCTACTCACTCTGCTAACTTGGTTAACACTACTGATGAGTCTCCTATTTCACATGAAAATCCGGTTACCACAAATAAGTCTGTCAAGATCCAGTTATTTAAAGAATTCATGGCTTTTCAATAAGCTCATGCTCAGTCTAAAATGCAAACAAATGAGTCATCATCTCTCCCATATATGCTACTGTAGTGGCTGGTATTTCAAAATCCATTGCTTTAACTTCTGCACTTAGTTATTATGATTCTACATATGCTTGGATACTTGATACAGGTGTTACAGATCACATGATCCGTAGTTCTTCTATGTATACTTCTTCTTCTACACCTGTCCATACTATTGTACATCTGCCTAACAATCATACTACTATAGCCACCTTAATAGGAGATATTCAAGTCTTCCTATATTTACTGCCCAAAAATGTATTAATATATGTGTCTGTTTTCACATATAATCTTCTATCTATTGCTAAACCGTCCAAGACTTCTAATCTTGGCTTGTATTTTCCTGTGTCTTGTTGTGTTTTACAGGACATCAACACGAAGAAGATGATTAGTTTTGCAAAGGCAACCAATAATTTTTTTATCTTGCATATTGAATCTTCTTGTAATTCTACTGTTTCTCAAACTTCACATAATGAGAATGATAGTAATATCTGGCATAATCGTTTAGGCCATGTATCTTTTCAGAAACTTGCTGCTATTCCACAGCTTATGATATCCAAGTGCAATAAAGAGATTCCTTGTTGCCATCTTGCTAAACAGAAGAAACTCTCTTTTTCTCACAGTTCATCTACTTCCAGTTCTATTTTTGAGCTTATATATTGTGATGTTTAGGGACCCTATAATGTTGTCTCATGAAGGTCACGAATACTTTCTAACTGTTGTAGATGGCTATTCTAGGTGTAATTGGGTTTTATTTTTAAAATAGAAATCTGATGTAAGAGCTGAGTTATTTCACTTTCATAATCTTATCAAAACTCAGTTCAACGCTACTATAAAAACTATTAGAACTAACAATGGCTCATATTTTTTGCTTCATGATTTCTACTCATCTAATTGTATTGTGCACCAAACTAGTTGTGTGGAAACCCCTCAACAGAATGGGTTGGTGGTGCCCCCTCTTTGAATGTTTACAGTTCGAGCAAGCAAATGGCTAGCAGAAAGGAAACACCAGCAGCTTTTACAGGTTGCAAGAGCTTTGAAGTTCAGTCTAATATTTCTCTCAAATTTTGGACAAATTGCATTGCTACAACTGCCTTTATTATCAACAGAGTACCTTCCCCTGCAATAGATAATTTTTCTCCTTATGAGAAGCTTTACAAGAAAACACCAGATTACTCATTACACAAATTCTTTGGTTGTCTTGCTTATGCATCCACTATTGTTGCTCACAGAACTAAATTTGAACCAAGAGCATCTAAAATGCATCTTTATTGGTTATCCTTTTGGTAAGAAGGGATATTTACTTTTTAATATGGAAACTCATAAGATTTTTTCTTCTAGACATGTAAAGTTCAATGAAAATATATTTCCTATGAAAGATGAGCATAGTACTCCTTCTAGACCTTTTGATTCGTGTTCAAAACTTTGCACATATCCTTTTATCCTTATTAATCATAATTCTTCTACAGCTAATGATCAAGAGCAGGTTTTGAACAATATTCCTCAATAACCATTAGCTGATAATCCTATTTCTGAAGCTCGTGGTTATTCCCAGATTCCTAGTACACCTGATCAACTTGTTCCTACAGAAGTAGAAAGTAATTTTCGTGATATCTTCCCAACAGACAATGGTAATTGTATGTCTGGAACTACTTCTCATGGATCAAAGACCGTTCTTGTTGCTCCGGAATCCATTCCAGCAGAACAAAGTGACTATTGATCGGCCTCAACAAAAAATCATACAGCCTATAAGAAGATCTTTAGGATCCACAAATCCACCAGCTTATCTCCAGGTGTATGATTATACTCTACCTAATTCCCTGCATAAATCCAATTCTACATGGTCAGGTGAATCTTATCCTATTTGGAATTATTTTTTTGTTGAACAACTTGGTAATAATCACAAAGCTTTTACCATTTCTATTTCTGTCAATATTGAACCTAAAACGTATACTCAATCTAGAAAACTAGCAAACTGCTATGAAAAAGGAACTTGAAGCTTTAGACAAAACAAGAACCTAGATTCTCACTAACTTGCCCCCTAATCAGCATTGTATTGGTTGTAAATGGGTATTTAAGGTAAAATACAAGTCTAATGGCACCATAGAAAGACACAAAGCAAGATTAGTTGCTAAAGGTTACACTCAAGACGAAGGGCTTCACTATTTTGATACTTTCTATCCAGTTGCTAAGTTAATTACTATTAAGGTTTTGCTTGTTGCTGCTTCCTCTAATAATAGGTTTTTTTCATCAGTAAGATGTTAAGTACGCTTTCCTTCGTGGTGATTTAGATGAAGAAATTTACATGAAACCACCTCCTTGATGTTGCAAGCTAATGACAAAAGAGTTTGTTTATTAAAGAAAAGTTTACGGTTCAAAACAGGCTTCAAGACAATGGTTTACTAAACTTACCTCTCGTCTTCTCTCTTTTGGCTACTCTCAAGCTATATCAGATTGTTCCCTATTCTTCAAGAAGACAATGCCTCTATTACTATTTTGTGTGTACATGTTCATGACATTATTTTAGCAGGCAATGATATGAAAGAAATAACTGATATCACGACTCATCTTGACAATAAGTTTACAGTTAAGGATCTAAGTTAAGGATCTAGGCTCTTTGAAATATATTATAGGTATTGAAGTTGCAAGATCTTAGAAAGGCATTAGTCTTTCTCAAAGAGAATATGCCTTTGATGTCCTTACAGAAGCTAGACACTTAGGTTGTAAGCCTTGCACAACTCCAATGCCTTCCTCTTGCAAACTAAGGGAATTTGATAGTACACTTCTATCTGATCTCTCTGAATACACAAGATTGGTAGGAAGGTTATTATATCTTACCATAACTCGCCCTGATTTATCCTATAGTATTCAATAAATGTCAAAACCTACTGCTACACATTTAGCAGCAGCACATAGACTGCTAAGGTACATCAAGACATCACCAGGTAAAGGTATTTTCTTCACTTCTTCATCTGAAGTCCATTTAAAATCATTTTGTGATAGTGACTGGGCAGGTTGTCCAGAAGCAAGAAAGAGTGTCACAGGTTTTGCTATATATTTGGGAGATTCTCTAATTTCTTGTAAGGCAAAGAAACAAGCTACTGTCACCAGGTCCTCCACAAAAGTCGAATACGGAGCAGTTGCAAAAACTAATTGGGAAATACAATGGGTTCAACAACTTCTAATAGATCTTTGCATCAAACAAACTTGAATTCCTATCATCTTCACTGACAACAAAAGTGTTGTGTGTATTGCCAATAATCCTGTCCAACATGAATGTACAAAACATACACAAATTGATTGCCACTTCGTGAGGGAGAAGGTTCATCAAAATCTCATCAAGATCATGCACATTTCAAACGAACACCAAGTAGCAGACATACTCACCATACCCCTTGCTTTTCGACGATTTCAGGCAATGATTTTCAAGCTTGGCCTTGTTGAAATACATGCCAAACTTGAGGGGGGATATTGAACTATACTGCCAACACAATTAAATCGTGTTTTCTCTAACATGTTTTCAACTTTATATTTTAGTTAAGTTAGTTGGTCAATATGACCTTTAGGAATATAGCCCTTTTTCACGTGTTTATTATTTTCACTTTACATTTTACAGATTTCGGATCATATAGCTCGATTATCTCTGTAATCGTCAGTTCTCAATTTCGTCAATAAATTTGTTTTTCATATTTTATCAGCTACTAATGCAATGAATAAAAGCATCAAACCCCCTGTACTTTTGCTCTTTGCTCCTTATCCTTTTTTTTTTGCAACTTGCCCCATGTAGTATGGATAAGTGAACAATTTTCCACCTCATTTTTTTGTTAGAAAGTTTATTTTCGCCAAAATTTAAAAGATAAACATGTGGGTTTATCACCATTTAACCTCAAATTCAATAAAGTGTCCTATTTTCACTACAATATTTGTTATATTTTTTAATTTTCAAACCCTAAATTTGATAATTAAATTAAGGTTTGAAAATTACAAATAAAAAAAATGTACAAAAAATTGAAGAAAAAAGAGGACATTTTATTGAACTTGAGGTTAAACCCTTATATCCACATTTCAAATTCGGACGAAAATGTACTTATCCATCCATAGTATAAGGGACAAGTTGTGAAAAAAAAAAAGAAAAGAATAGTAAAGTACAACATGGGGTAAAGTACATGAGGTTTGGCGCTTTATCCCTTAATAAAACTCAAACCTTTGTTTTAGTTTATTCATTTAATATCATATACTCTTTTAGCGAGCTTGCAAAAGTCTCCTGTTTTTCAAATTTTCAACATTTGACCGGTGGAAGAAGAAATGCAATTTCTTTAAAATATATTATTATTTTTAATAAGTTTATATATTGCTTATTGTTCTATACTTTTGGTAAATGTTTACAACATTTGAAAGTAATTCATTGTATTTATTCATAGTACATACTATCCGCTGGTCTTCATTTTAATATGTACTGGATTAAAATCACTTATTTAAAGTTTTGATTAGGTAACTTTTTCATATAAATTATTGACCATGATCTCATAAATAAATAAGAACAAGAAAGTTTGTTTTTTGAGTTTCTAAAGGTAGAATTTCTATTAGTAATTTAGTAGGCATTTAGTCATTAATAAGGTAGATGAGTTATCGTATTAATTGATTGAAAGAGTATCACCGAGAATAATGACACATTGCTATAGATTTAGGAAATTCGCCATGTCTATATCATTTGCCTATACTAAAAGATTAATAAGCTTCAGTGTTACTCCTACCAAATATCAAGATTAGCACTTGATCGCCTTTCGTAGGTTTATATTGAAGATACCCTTACTGCAGCTGGTTTTCTTTCTGAACTCACCAGGCTTATGATGTTTTGTTTTCATCTCCTACTATTTGTCTCATCTGAAACGCAAACTTACCGAGGTTTTTCATCATTCGAGTGGTACGGCAAGGGGACTCTATTTCTCCGTACATCTTCATTTTTTGGTATGCAGAGGCTTGCATATCTTATACAGTCTAGAGTTGAATCTAAAGATTGGATTAGTTTTGCAGCCCCCCGGAAAGGGCTAAAAATTTCACAACTCTTCTTTGCCGACGATCTTCAACTTTTTTTTTTCAAACGTAAGCATTAAGCAAATGCAGTGACAATGTATTACCACAAGTGTACGGGTCACAAGTAATAAGAAAGTAGATGAAAACCCACAAACATCGACCTCACAAACAATTGTATGGAATTACCGAAGAATATTAACTTTTAATTCTAATTTTTTAACTATCAAAACAATTAATAACTAATAAAGCAACAAATAGGGAATTTCACTAGATTTGGTTGAATTAGTAACACTAAATAATTTCATAAAGGAATTCTGGAGTGTTGATTTCATTGGATTCTCTCAATTACTCATCTTATGTCAATCAATGATTTTGAGGTATTATAGTATTTTATGCAGGTATTCTTATACCGGTGATCGGTAGTTGCTCACGAATCCTCACACTCTATTCATTGTAATGGTACTCGGTGTACTATGTTTCGTTTAATGCATTAATATCAACCAATTCCTATGTTTCAAAACAAAGCAACGTAAAACGCGCAATATTGTGGTCAATCTTCGAGCATTATTTTATAAGATTATTTTTCACATGATATATACTTCATATAATTCTTCTCTCGGATTATCATATGAAATCATAACAATAGTATGTTGGTCATACATAATAAAGCACTAAGAACGAATAGAATAACAAAATATTTCACTACTAAATATACGATTCGTAATATCCATAATCCAACTAATCCCTAACTCCAAGGTTTATAAATTACGTACGCATATTTCTAACGAGATCATAACACTATTCAGTCATAATCATGAAAATGATGGTTTTAAAACATAAAAGAAAGAGCAAATCTCAGATAATCATCTTTATCTCCTTCAAATTATCCATCGCATGCGTCGTCGTCTTCGTTATTCACAACTCTTGAATTATACTCGAAACTAAGAATAACTAACAAATCTGACATAACCTGTCTAAGGAAAAACTTGTATGTGTGTAATCCCTAGCAAGTCTTGTAACTCCTTCCCAACTTGCCTCTTTTCCATAAGGCTTTTTTTTTTCTATTTATACTCTTTGGTGGCTGAAAATAGGCTTTAGGATGACTGGAACGGATTCCATGCAAAAAGACAAAAAAACCTATGTAAAACGTAACTTTGTATTCCAGCACTGCAATATGCGATTCGCATCCCAATTTATGCCATTGTATTCCTTCACACTTCAATTGCTTGATTTCTTGTGTGACACACTGTAAGTATTTTGCAACCTATATGCGATCGCGTATTTTCCTTGTTTGTCCGCATTGACTGGATGTTAAAGTATGTGCCCGCATAACTTTCCCTCTTGAGTGTTTTCTTCATATCTTTTTCTTTAGAACTCCGGTTTCATTTATGTTTCTTGGTTGAGCTCATTTTTCAGTCTTTCTTCTTGTTGTATTGATTCGTTCCATGAGATCCATCACTCCATTTCCTGTCTTAAAACACAAAAATACTGAAAATAACAGTAAAGACTCAAGATACTCAAGAATTCGCAATAATGTTAATCTAAAAGTGTCCAATATGTGAGTATAAAGTATACTCATCAGTACTATCACAATCAACGTGAGAAAGTTCTCCTTGAGTTTGATAATATTTCAACTACGTGTATTATAATGCCTAACGAACCTTGTGAACTAAGGGTGGAGCAATCCACATGGTTAGTCCAAAATCTGTTTGAGGGTTCACATGTAGACGATCCAAGGGAGCACTTGAGAAATTTTGTAAGAATTTGAAGTGGTTTTTGGTATGAGGATGATGCACCTAAACGCAAACTATTTCAATTTTCTCTACATAGCACTGCCACAAAGTGTTTTCAACTTTTCATGCGAATAACATTGGCATATGGGAAAGAATGACTAGGTTGTTTTTAGGTGAGTATTGTCTATGATGCGGTGCAGAAAGATGGAGACTTTATTTCTTAAAAACAGGTGAAAGTTAAAATTGAACGAAGTCTGACCACAAAGTCAACAGAGTTTGTTTTCGACAAATGATACCACTTTTTAAGTGGAAACAACCATCTAAACAAGAAGTAAAGATGTGAAATTCAAAAGTTTCAGGGTTAAAAATGGTAATATAATATTTTGAGAAGAGTTTTAATTTGTTAATTATTTTTAAGAGTTTTTGTAATTTTTCATTATTTTTGTATCTAGGGTTTTGTCTTTATATAATTGTCATCCTTTATACAGTTGATTAAGGGTTAATGGAATAAAAGTTTAGAGAGTTTATCATCTACACTTATAATTTTTTCGTATTCTTTAGAGTTAACAAGTTACTGACTTTCAAATTCTATATATTCTTTGGATCAAAGAGAATTTGATTTGTGTGTTTTTCTCATCTTTCCTGTGGTTCCGCTACCTACATTAGTTGTCATTACGTTCCTTCAACATGCTTTCATGGAGTCACCATCAAGTTTATGATGTTCTGGTAAACAGGATAGATGTGATGATTTCACACCGTTATATTAGCAGATGTACTTGGTGGAGCAACAAACACTTGTATTTGCATGATGTTAATGACGATGAAGATCACTATCTTGGGTGGATGAATTTCAAGTTTCCCGTTTAAAAGCTTTTACGGAGGTCTGGACGAGAAGCTTATGATGGAGCATCCACCGAAGATGATGGAGAGGTTGGAAAATTACAAGGTTGATGTAAGAGTAGATCCAATTGTGGATTTCCTGAAGATAAAGGAGAAATTAGGTTTGAAATTGGTTGATGATGCTAATAAGGATGTTGATGTTATTATTGCTGCCACAACTAAGTTGTTAATCACTAGACCTTTATCATTTTAAACGTTACAAATTTTATTGTTTCTTCTATTGATGATTCCCAGTACGGTAAAAAATATTGATGAGTCTCTTGTATACTCGTGTTTTATGTACTGAAAAGACTAATTATGAGATTTTTTCTTGTGTATTTCTTGGCTACTTGTTTTCTGCTATTTCAATGGTTAGGAGTCGTTTTGGTAAAAAGAAAAAAAAAGGGAAAAAGGTCAAAAAATAAAGTTCTGGGCAAAGTGTGCGAGCAAAGATACGAAGGGATACGAAGGAGCCAAATCACACATGAAGTATGCAAAAACTATGCGATCGCATGGATCACATAGTCTGAAGAAGTCATAACCCTGGTCAAATAGTGTTGCGGCATGCGAAGTCTATTCGATGGCATGACAATCGGATAGACTTAGAAATTTAGTTTTTGAGGCTGATTTGAATTCTTAGACTTTCCAAGCCTAGTGGAATATAAATAAAAGATTCTAAAAATAACACAATTATAGCTAAAATTTGTTCAAGAATTACAGGATAACTTTTTCTCCATCAATTTTTTTATGTGATCGAAAATCGATATTCGATTGTAAAGATGTTTAAGAAGTAGTTAAATCATACTAACTATAGAGTATACACTCAAGTTTAATAATATATGGTCATATTTTATTTTATCACTACAAGGAAAGAGTAAAAACAGAATATATTTTATTTTATCACTACAAAAAAAAAGAGTAAAAGTGTTACAAAAAGTACCAATATATTATTATGAGATTAAGCAATCTGATGTGGGGTATTTTCGTCTGGATACGTGTCAAACCTCCAACACTTCACGTCAGACTGCTTCAAATCCTGATGGATGCTCAAGCAGCTTTTGAGTTCGGAACCTGCACTCAACACCACACGTAAACTAAGTCGGTGCCTTCTCCGGCGAAGGCACTATGACGCTCAAGTCAGATAGGTCGGAATGCGAGATATTGTTGTGAGAGACAATATCTCGAATTTATAGGTCGAATTTAGCTCAAATAGGTCGAATTTAAGCTGTATAGGTCGAATAAGCACACCTCGAAATGGTATTGAGAACCAATATAAAGGCACCCGAATAGGTCGAATTACCCTCAAATAGCTCGAAATACACTCTACATATATCGAACAAGAGCTATTGCAAACAGCTCGAATTTACTGCTCTATAGCTCGAGTTCGATGTATATAGCTCGAAATTAAATGCTTGGAAAATAAAAACGTACCTTAGAATGAGGCATGGGACCCCCTTATATAGTAATAAGAGTCCGTATTCGGCTAGAAGTGCAATCCAAATTGAACTATAAGTCTAAATAGGTCGAATTAGACCTATTTTGAAATAGCTCGAATTGGGCCTTCAAATAGGTCGAACTGGGCCTCAAATAGATCAAATTTGGCCCAAGATAGCTCGAATTGGGCTTGATATAGCTCGAATTAGGCCTTTTCGGGCCCAAATAGATCTCGCTTGGGCTCAATTTGGGCCTACTTGGGCCGATTTCCGAGTTTTGCCTTGAATTGTAATTTTACATTAAAAAATAATGATGCTGACATGGCATAATATGTCCCGAAATACGTTCGTGGTATTGTATCAGATATTATGACGTGGCGGTACCGAAATATGGTACATCATGGAGTCCCCCAGTTCGTAAGAGTAATGTGTATAAACATTGGTCATACGAACTAAAAAGAAGTCATATAACTGAGAATCGTACAACGAAATCGGCCTCGGCGCAAAAAACCAAGAATTTAAGCAAAAATATCAAAATTCAAAAATACGTCGAATTTACTATTTTTGGTAACTCGAAATAGTATAGGTCGAAATTACCTCCCAAAAAGATAACTCGAATTTCAGAAAAAAAAAATTCCGGAAAATAGCCCGAATTTGAAAATAGGTCGAATTTGAGGGCATTTCAGTAATTATCGCATCATTTCGCCTATAAATACCCCGCTCCGAGCTTCATTTCCTCATTTCCCGCTTAAACATTCAGCCAGAGCTCCCAAAAATTAGCTCGAATTTTCAGCTCGAATTTTCCTTTTTTAGTAAGTTCGCTGAAATAGCTCGAATAACCTCCAAATAGCTCGAAAAATCCCAAATAGCTCGAAAAACATCCCAAATAGCTCGAAATTTGTCAAAATAGCTCGAAAATTCCCCTTTTAATTGTGACATTTTTGGTGAATTGTGAAGTTGTGAATAACTCAAAGTTATAGGTCGAAAAACCTATGTAAATTCGAGTTATAGCACTTAGAATTTTTTTTTCAGTTTTTGAAATATTTTATAAAATGCTAATAATTTGACTTTTTCGCAGATTTGTTTACAACGGCTCGGCTTCGACGTAACCGGTCTCCACGACGTCCATCACCACCTCTGTTAGGACCGCAAAGTCCGACAGGTTTCGAACTCGGTTGAACAGTCAGGACTGCCAGGTCCAACTAGATTTTATTTCCTTGTTTGCAAAATTATTTTAAAGGAAAATTTCAGTTTTATTTACTTTGATTTATTTACTTACTTATTCACACGATTTTATAGTATTATTCTGTTATTTAGACGCGTGAATATTTAAGTGGGTTTGGAAAGATTTAACTTGATCTTATAGTATCTTATCTTATGGAAAGTTAATCTTTATCAAACTCTTTCCTATATCCTTTAGTAATCTATTCCTTGTGGAGTTCTTCTTTGTCTTTGATGTGCAGGATATATGAAGATCACGAAGATCTTATCAATTGGAAACAAAGACGTTGCAAAAGGAAGAATCGCCTTATCATGGAAAGATTCGGATATACTTTGGAAAGATCCTGTCTCGACTGGATATGGAGACTGGCCGAGAATCAAGGATATCTTTCAGGAGAGCTATCCTATAAATAGTAGAAATCCTAGGCATCAATGTAGAACACACGTGTAACAAAATATACATCATTAGGTGTTCTCTTTTATTTTGATTTCTTAGTTTTCGCCCTCTTGAGTTACATCAAGAACGTGAGAAGCCGACAAGAGTTGAAGGGAGTTCAACGGGAAGGATTGCGCCAGTTAGAGGGATCTATACGTACGTGCAGTTCGCTTGGAAGCATTCTCATAAGAAGATCATTACGGGAGTCTTGGTCTTACGGGTCAAACGGAGTAGACGCGAAAAAGGTTCCGGTGGTATCAACATTAGAGGGATTCGGTGTTAGAGTAAAACCAGTTGGTGTAATAACTTTTGTCCGTTGAAAGAAGTTTGATTCAGGCGAAAGCCTCGTGGATGTAGGACATAGTCCGAACCACGTTAAAATCTGCTGTCTTACTTTACTGTCTTACTTATCTGTCGAGACTAGGTACCGCGACTATTGCTAAAACGTAAAGTATAAGACTCTAAGATCTATCAATTGGCATCAAGAGCCTATCACCTACTTACATTGGTGAGATTCTGGTTTTATTTAGATCTTGCAGATTTGATGGCACAAAACGTTGAGGGATCATCATCATCAAAGCCGCCGCTCTTAAATGAATTTAACTATTCATACTGGAAGGTCCGCATGACAGCTTTCATCAAAAGAGAAAATCAGAAAGCGTGGAAAAGCATTCTCAAAGGATGGTCTCCACCACTAGACAAAGATGGAAAGCCGAAGCTAGAGCTCGACTGGTCGGACTCAGAAGATCTCGACGCGAGCCACAACTCCATTGCAATCAATGCAATTTTAAATGGAGTCGATCTAAATCAGTTCAAACTGATATCCAAGTGTGAATCGGCCAAAGATGCATGGAACGCCCACCGCGTTGCCCATGAAGGTACCCCATCCGTGAAAAGATCCAAAAGACAAATCCTTGGTACACGGTTTGAGGAACTTAAAATGGAGGATCATGAAACAATAGCTCAATACAATGCTAAACTTAGAGACATTGCTAATGAAGCCTTCCTCCTCGGTGATGAGTACAGTGAGTCCAAACTTGTTCAGAAAACTCTTCGAACTTTACCCTCAAGATTCGATATGAAAATTGAGGCGATTGAAGAAGCAAGAGACGTGGAAAACTTGTCACTTGAAGAGCTCATGGGTGCCCTCTCAACTTTCGAGTTGAAAAAGAATTTGAATGGAGTCACTTCGAAAGGTATTGCACTTAAAGCTGAAATCAAAGACAAACCTCAAAGTGACGACAAGGACGAGTTCGAGAAATCGGTCGCGTTTCTCTCTAAAGGACTCCGAAAGTTTTCCAAGTGGAAAAACAAAGGTACGAACACTTTCTCTTCTAACTCTGATAATTCATTAAAATCTTCCGCTGCTAATGATCTTAGCTACAAAAGAAGAGGAAAAGGTGTTCAATGCAGGGAATGCCAAGGCTATGGTCACATACAAACTGATTGTGCAAATCTTCTCCCGAAGAATAAAGACAAAGCCATGGTGTGCACCTGGAGTGATGAAGAGTCATCTGAAAGTGAAGATGAGACTGGAGAAAAGGCCAATATTGCACTCTCCTCTGTCATCAGACCTGACTCATCACCTGTCGCGACTGACCAGGACAACTCTGAAACTGCTTCTAATATTAAATCGATTACATCTATATGCAGTGATGACGAGTTAGACTGTTGTATTGATGAATCTGAAGAAAGAACATTTTTTGCATTTTCTTCTATCTTTAATCATGACTCACCACCTGTCTTGACTACTCAGGAAAACAGCGAAGATTCTGAGGACGATAATTCTCCTGACCCATTTCGGGAAATCAGAATCCTTAGAAATATTTTGTTTTCAGAGATACGCAAGAACGTTGATCTAAATAGACAAGTCATGGCCCTCAGAAATAATGTACAAAACATAAAAGAATCTATCACTATTTTTGAGGATTTGGAATCACACTTCCAAGATGTTCTTAAGGTTCTCAATAAGACTGTCACAGACAATCAGAACAAAGTTTCTGATCAAAGTCCTAGTCCCATTTTTAATCATGCTGGTCTTGGTTACCACCCACCGATCGGTCTAAGCAAGGCTATTCCTAGTATATCTGATATGGATAATGATAGCTTAGCACGTGATCCTAATTTCACACAGCCTCATGTTTTTTGCAGGTCCAGTCAACCGAACAGGCCCAGTCCCGTTTGGTGGTCACGACGGATGCACAAGACAAGCAGAGCCTGTTATCATTGTGGTGGTCAAGGACATATTCGTTCACGCTGTCCTGACTTACAACAGAACTCATCAAGGAACGCAGCAAAGAAACCTGTTGGACAACGAGTCCCGACATCTCGGAAGACTCCACGAAAAACAGTGTCTAAAGATTCCGATGAAGATTCTGAACCAACGAATCACATAAGGGTGAAATGTTCTAATCATAAAAACATTCATTTTGCATTTTCTTCTGTTGAAAACGCCTCACCTGATTGTTGGTATCTTGACAGTGCTTGCTCACATCACATGACAGGGAACAAAAACCTTTTGACTAACTATGTTACTGGTCCAAGTGGAACAGTTCAGTTCAGTAATGGTAAAAATGGTCAAGTGGTTGCAAAAGGAACACTCATTCTTGACGGGTGTCCTATACTTAATGATGTGTTCCATGTTGATGGACTTGAGCATAATTTGATTAGCATAAGCCAGCTATGCGATCAAAAGTTGGTTGTCACGTTTACACAAGATGAATGTCATGTATTTGATAACCAAAGGTTTTGTATTTTTTCAGGAAATCGGACTGCTGAAAATTGCTATACTCTAAAGCAGTCACGACTCCTTTTAGAACAGTTCACAAACTCTATCTCAAACAGATCTATCTCTCCGTTTGTTAGTGAACTCATTTGTTTTTGTGGTTCGCAGGTCAGTCAAGGAGCCAACAGATTGGTCATAGATCAATCCAAGTGCGTTCAATATACTATCAAGGACCTTGATCTTGAAACTGCAGAACAGTCGATGATTCCTGTCGCAACTCCTACATGGGTCGTTAATGAAACAAGAGGCAACTTCATAGACCTCAGTTTCTCCACTTTTGGAACAGGAAGTCATCTCTACCTAACTATGCATAATCGTGTCATATTAATTGATATTGGTTGGGTTGATCACATGCTTAATAATTTTGTTTTTGTGCAAAGTGATGTGTTGGTCTTTAGTAACCACAATTGTGCTATAATCATTGCTCATAATCATGTTAAGCACTTATGCACACAGCACACGGATATATGGCACCATCTCTTATGTGATTTAGGTGATATTGAATGTGCTGTCATTAAGCATGTCGCGACTGGAAGACAAACTGCTGTTATTTTTATGAAGAAAATTGTTTCACAAAGCTTTGAGACCCTCAGAAAGTCTCTCAGCATTTGTCTCCACTAAGCGCTTGTCGCGTGCCCGATTTAGCTGAGATGTTTTTATTTGTTGGACTAACTGTCATGACTTACTTGCAGACCTGTTGGACAGCCGGTTCTGGAGCGTACTTAGAACTGCATTGATACACAGTGCACATCATTCCCTCAGTTAAATCAGTGAAATCGAAGGATTTTGCAACGGGCAATTTTTGTTTTGTTTTGTTTTTATTTTGTTTTTATTATCTCTTTGACATGGACATTGTCCACTTTTGCTACCTCATCACTTTAAAAACAGAAGAATTGAGCTGAAAAGAAAAGTATGAGTGATCAAAAGAGTTATGAAAAGAAAAGAACAAAGAGAGCATGAGCCAAAAGAAAAAGTGCGTCAAAAGAAAAATATATGGAGGAAAAAGCTGCCTAAACTCAATGAATATGTGTGAAAGCATTCAATTCATATTTCACGGTCATCACAAAATTGAAAAGAGCTACCATATTCTATATAAAGTTATGTGCGAAAGCTACCTCTATGCAAAAGGCTCAAAGTGTGTGTACAAGGTGCAATTGTATTGTTTGAAAAGAGATATCTTGCAAAACGATTTTTGCCCCTTTCAAATTCTCTTCCCTTTCATCTGTTTATCATATGAGAATACACACACACACATTTTAATGTATTCATCTGGTTCTTGAGTATGCTTCAGTCTCGACCTGTTTTATACTCAGTCTTATAGTCTGTCACGACAGGGTGTCTCGACATCCACTTACACCAGTTGAATCGGTCCTCGGTAAGTTATGTGAGTAATTTGCTGAGTTACTTTCTGTTTGTTTCTTTTAATTTGTGTTTTAATTTGTTTTATTAAACAGGTGCTTTTTATTTTATTTTGTTTTAAAACGCGATATGTTTAATTTTGGCACGAATTGTTTCCCGCCTATGCTTTGCCGCGTTTTAAATATTCGTAGAGATTGAGTTGCATATCTTGTTGGAATCTTTCCTAGATAAGTCTTGGTAAGAGTCATATTTCTTATGGGAAGTTGTGGATAATGACTATAAAAGATATGACATTGATTTGATTACATCTATTTATATATCTTTCCTTTAGATCATATCTCACGCCATCCCTATCTCTCTCTCTCGTGTGATTTTTTTTGGTGTGTGGATTTGTGTTTTATGTCTTCTTTCTCACCTAAATTTATCAAGAAATTATTTAACATGGTGAAAACTAAGTCATCAGGAGAATCGTCTCAGTCGACCCCATCAGCCCCATCAGTCGACCCTGACAGTGCATCCACAACGGGCAACGAGTTGTCCCCAGTCTTGCAGCCAAAGCCGCTCCAAATTCGAATTTCGGCGGACTTTATTCCACCGCAGTCTTTCACGGCACCACCGCAAGACACCACACCACCACCACCGGCAACAGAGTCATCACCCCGTGCCACTGCTCCTCAGGCACGCGAGTTCTCTCCTCCTTTGGACGACTCGCACTCTGTTCCCATGCCGGACGACGCTTCGCCGTCACCTGCACCTGTTCCTGCATCCTCTCGCCGCCACACCGCCGCGGCTAAAGGGAAGCAGAAGGCTCAACCTCCTAAGCGCACTCCATCTGCTCGCCAAAAGTCAAAACCTGTTGCAGAGGGTGTCGCGAGCCGAGTCGGGACACGCAAGAAAGTTCCTGTATCCAAACGTCCCCGATCAGCTCCTGCTGCCTCGGACTCTGCTCCAATCGAGGTCTCTGACTCAGATTCCAGCCCTGTCCGCAAACAGCAGAAACGCTCAGCTCAGTCCTTGTCTGATAAGGACAACCAGTCAGGCGACCAGTCGGCCTCTGAGGCAGGCAGTCACGACCAGGCTGAAGAAGAAGCTGAAGGAGATTTTGCAGTTCCTCCCCGTGTTCCACCGTCTGATGAGCCTTTCAGGGTGAAAAAGGCACTTTCCGACAGGTTCTACACATCTAATGCCAAACTCAGGTATACTCGTCTCACTGATCGCATTCCTGTTCGTGAAGTTCAACTTCATGATGATTCCTATGAGGGTACGGGGATTATTGAGTTTTTGGAGGGGAGAGGTTTTCTTGAATCCACTCGCAGGGTCCAACCGTTTGTAACCCAGATTGTGCATGAGTTTTACGCCAATCTGGATACTCAACTAGGCGTTCCAGGCTCAGCCAAGGAACATTCAGTCTTTGTCCGGAAGTTCATCTTCAAGATCAGTCCGCAAATTCTGAACATGCAGTTGGGTTCTCCTGACGTACAAACCGGTCGCGACTCTGAGCTGGAACTGGAGGCAGATATGGATGCAGTCGCGTCAACCATAACCGGCCAACCCAGGAAGTGGCCAAAGAATGGAAATCTACAGCGAGGTTCCCTTCTTCCATGGTATGGTCTGATCTACGGTATAATGGTAAGGAATTGGTACCCTATGTCCCATACTTCTACTGTTAGTCCGTTAACTGCTTCTATCTTATTCCGTATTGGTTCGAATGCTCCCATTAATCTTGGGAAACTGGTCTTTGAGCGTTTACAACTTGAAGCATTCGACCACAAGGTAAAGATGACTCTAGGCTATCCATCATTGGTCTACCGCTTGCTTATATCTCAAATGGATATCCGGGTCTCTAAGGACAAGATGACGAGCCGCCCTAGGCCTTATCATGCCCCGAGTCACCTTGTTCAAGCTCTACTTGGTTCTCCGATCCGGCGCTCTGTCCCAACTGCCAGGGATAACGAAGCTGGACCGTCTGTTCCCCAGGGCAGTCTCGACAACCTTCAGTCGCAACTTGCCCAGGTCATTACATTGCTGTAGTCCATGAACGAGTCACTTGCCCAATTAGCGGCAAAGCCTTGACTAGTTCTGGCAAAATGGGGGAGAAAACAGAATATGTAGAATGGGGGAGTCTTGAAGAATGGGGGAGATTTCTACACCGGCTGCTGCTGTTTAATCTTGTTATTTATTTTACTTTGTTTTGTTTTTATTCCGCTTAAGAACAATGTTTTAACTGCTTATTTATTAAGTTGTTTTGCGGAGTGTTGCACCGCTGTTGCAACACATTTTTATTGCTGTCGAGACTCGTTAGTTGATTTATGTGCCTATCTCTTACTAACTTGTCTTATTTCAGCATGTCTACATTTTCCTTGGGATTTAAAAGTGTTTTTGCCAAACAAGTCAATTGGGGGAGATTGTTAGGACCGCAAAGTCCGACAGGTTTCGAACTCGGTTGAACAGTCAGGACTGCCAGGTCCAACTAGATTTTATTTCCTTGTTTGCAAAATTATTTTAAAGGAAAATTTCAGTTTTATTTACTTTGATTTATTTACTTACTTATTCACACGATTTTATAGTATTATTCTGTTATTTAGACGCGTGAATATTTAAGTGGGTTTGGAAAGATTTAACTTGATCTTATAGTATCTTATCTTATGGAAAGTTAATCTTTATCAAACTCTTTCCTATATCCTTTAGTAATCTATTCCTTATGGAGTTCTTCTTTGTCTTTGATGTGCAGGATATATGAAGATCACGAAGATCTTATCAATTGGAAACAAAGACGTTGCAAAAGGAAGAATCGCCTTATCATGGAAAGATTCGGATATACTTTGGAAAGATCCTGTCTCGACTGGATATGGAGACTGGCCGAGAATCAAGGATATCTTTCAGGAGAGCTATCCTATAAATAGTAGAAATCCTAGGAATCAATGTAGAACACACGTGTAACAAAATATACATCATTAGGTGTCTCTTTTATTTTGATTTCTTAGTTTTCGCCCTCTTGAGTTACATCAAGAACGTGAGAAGCCGACAAGAGTTGAAGGGAGTTCAACGGAAAGGATTGCGCCAGTTAGAGGGATCTATACGTACGTGCAGTTCGCTTGGAAGCATTCTCATAAGAAGATCATTACGGGAGTCTTGGTCTTACGGGTCAAACGGAGTAGACGCGAAAAAGGTTCCGGTGGTATCAACATTAGAGGGATTCGGTGTTAGAGTAAAACCAGTTGGTGTAATAACTTTTGTCCGTTGAAAGAAGTTTGATTCAGGCGAAAGCCTCGTGGATGTAGGACATAGTCCGAACCACGTTAAAATCTGCTGTCTTACTTTACTGTCTTACTTACCTGTCTTACTTATCTGTCGAGACTAGGTACCGCGACTATTGCTAAAACGTAAAGTATAAGACTCTAAGATCTATCAACCTCGATCTCACCAACATCCCTACTACAACTCTCGCAACCAACCTCGTGGTTCTTCGTCTCGGAATCCGTGCAATTCAGACACAAGGCGTCCAGCATCTCCAACTCATCCTCGGCAACCAGAACCTGCCAGAATCTGAGTTCCTGGAGCACCCAAGCTGTTTGTACCCGCGCAGAGATCGTTCGAGCAAATCGACCCGAACGAAGAAGTTTTCGTAGATCTAGACCCCCGTGCCGGTAATCTTTCAACCTGAACCTCTTTATGGCTCGATTTATGGATATTGAGTCGTCGAGTAGTAGTAGTGAAGACAGTAGTAAGTCTTCTAGGTCCTCTAAGTCTAAGGAGAATGAGTCGACTAGCGATAGTAGTAACGACTCGACTGAAGGGACCTCTTCTAGCAATGATAGAAGATCTAGCAATGATAGGGCGTCTGATATGGAGGTAGACATCCTAGGAGATGACGAGGTTGAGTCTAACCCTCTTAGCATCGTGCCCTATGTGCCTCCACCCAATTATGCTCCCGTACCTGCCGCTAACCCTCCTAAACAAATCCCTGCGCGAAACTTGATTAACTTCGACCAGTTTTCTTCTGCCCTTACTTACGACATAGATTATTATCGCGAGACCTACGATATCCCTGATACGTATGAGATCATCTTTCCGGGGCCTGATGACAGGACAAACAACCCGCCAGAAGGGTGTCTTACTGTTTTTAGTAGTTACCTCCATTGTGGCCTCCGGTTTCCCATAACCCCTGTCGTTTCAGAGATCATGGCCTCCCTTAATTCTTGTCCTTCACATTTTACCCCGAACGCATACACACAGATGTATGCTTACGTGATGCTCACCCGTGTATTTGACCTCCCGTGTTCCGTAAACGGTTTCTGGCAACTGTTTTTAGTGAAATTCCGTAATAGAGGTGTAGATGCCGGGTTTTACTACTTGAGTTCACGCAAGAAGCAGTACTTCATGTCTGAGCTACAGTCGAGCTTCGGGGCGCATTGGAAGAAACAATGGTTCTTTATCAAAGAATCCAAGCCACAAGAGTTTCGATTCAAGCGGCTTTGGACTGACTCTCGCCCATCGCCCAAGCGCCCCACTCCTCCTCTCTATAGTCAGACAGTGGTTAAGAACCTGAAAGAGCATCAGTTTGATGCCTTCGAGTTGACCACCACCCCAGTGTCGCGGGCCGGCGGTTATACTCATCGTGCAGGCGTTGAGTCTTCTGTTTTTGGTATAACATTATGCATATTTGTCTTTTATACTTGTTGTATATTTATCTTCCTCTTATTGTTATCTAACCATTGCATTACTTGTTGTTTTCAGAGCGCATCGTGATGGACAAGACCAAGAAAAGGCTTGCCGCTATGAAGCGAGGTGTGAACGCCCCTCAAGCCTTGGCGGCGATTCCTGAGAAGACCAGTCGTCGGGGTGCAAAGACAGCTGGTACCAGTTCACAAGGCGGCAACGCTGCTGCTCCCCCTTCCACTGCTGCTTTCTCGACACGAGGATCAGGACGAGAAAGGGGTTCTGGTCCTACACCTTCTCCTGCTCCATCACAGTCGACTGCTGCTGCTGCTCCCGGATTGCCACCCATCGGTTCTGAGCCGATTGTTCCTGATCTTTCTCCTCCACTAGTACCTTTGACTGGAAGAGTGCATCTTCCTTCTGTTGCAGCAGCTGTGCGCCGTGCCAATGAGGCTGAACCAGAGCCGGCGACCAGGAAGAGGTCTTCGGCTACTGAGGATATTCGACGAGGCAAGCGTCCCGCGCATGATAGATCGAACACTTATGAGGCTGATGAGCTCGACATTGATGTGGAGAAGATAGTGCGAGCTACGGTCGAGTCGGGACAGTTCACCATGAAGGATACTACTGCTCTTCGACTGATGAAGGGATTTTTACCTGACTTCGACCGTCAGCTTTATTATCAGGCGATGGGGCACAAGAAGTTGGTCAGTCGTGCGGCCCTCTCTATGTGTGAGGTTAGTGTATTTATATGATTTCTTTGAATCATGTCTTATATTTGTTGTTGACTTTGTTATGCTGACTCTTTTTCGTATTTTGCAGTTCTTCATCAACTTCCAGACCATGTCGGAGAACTTTGACATGGTCATGAGTTCTCAGGGTCAGCAGAAGGAGCTGATAGACAGGCACATCTCCTCAGCCTTGCAGGCTCAGAGACTGGAGAAGCAGGCCAAGGAGGCTAAGGCTGAGGTTGAGAAGCACCTGGTGGCAGCAGTCGATGAGATGAAAGCGGTGCAGGCCGAGCTGGAGGCCTTAAAAGCAGCTAAGGCTAGTGTTGACAAGGAGCTCATCGAGGATAAGCGACTGTCTAGTCAGCTTACCACCGATTGCCAGCACGCCACTTCACTTGTCGACGACCATGTTGACTCTATAGAGACGATGCAGGATGCCGCTGCTGCTGCTGAGGTGGAAGGCTTGAGACTCAAGGCTGAGCTAGCAAATGTGAAAGTTCGCCTTGGGCCTGCTGAGGAGGATGGCTATAACAGGGCAATGAACGAGGTAGTTCTCTCATACTTGACTTTTATTTCCCGTATTTCGATGTCTCGTATCTTGTACTTGCGTTTTTCTTTGCTTGGTTCGTAGGAGCTTCCTGATGAGGATAAGGTGATGATAGCCATTGAGTTCTTTTGCTCGGCTACGTGGGAGCAGATTGCCTTGGAGAGAGGCGGCTTTGATACAACCAAGGGTTACAATATGGCCCTTGATGATATCGTCTTCCGAGGTGTCCTCACTCCTGGGTTCAAGAAAGAGGATTTCAATGTCCTTAACTGCCTGAACGAGGATGATGCGGAAGTTGGCGAATCCTCGGGCGCCGCTGCTGCTGATCCTCCTCCTGCTGATCCTGCTCCTGCTGAGGAAGTTGGCGAGCCCAAGCATGATCCGTTCAAGTCCTTCTATCCCCTCCGTCAGGTATGGCTCTCTGATTTTGCTGACGAGCAGCCATCCACTTCTGCTGCTGCTGCCGCTGCGCCGGATGAGGCTCTCGAGGAGGGTGAGATGGCTTTCAACCCTCAGGTCCTGGATCATCCGGCACAGGACAATCAGGCTATGCGTGATGTTCCCGTTCCTGCTCCTGCACCTCGTCAGATTTCTCCAGTTGATGACACCGGGCCCCTGAACGAGTCATTTGCTGCGATTCAGGAACAGAGCGAGGGTGTTGTGAAGTCGCTGGGACTGAATCTGCTGCCCTGATTACTTTGAGTAGCCTGCGTGCCCGTATTCCTGGCGTCTGTGCCTTAGATACTATTTTGAACATCTTTACTTTTCGTACAGTATATTCGCACTAGTACATTTCTTTCGTACAGTATATCTTGTTGACTTGTGCGTGATTTTAGCGCTTATCCATTGCTAGTACAGTTTGACTTTAGAAATTTTTGAAGGTCGTCACTTTTGTCTTGTTAAGTGTTTGCTCACGTGTCTACTTTTTATGCTTATATTTTGTCACTTGCTAAAACACTTAAGTTTTATTTACAAGTATATGTGAGAGTGCGAGAACTTGTGCTCGACTCTACGAGGCTTGTGCTCGTTGTGCGAAGCTAATGTTCGCGCTTGCGAAGCTATGTTCGCGGGAGTGCAAAGACTTGTGTTCGACTCCACGAGGCTTGTGCTCGTTGTGCAAAGCTAATGTTTGCGCTGGAGAAGCTATGTTCGTGGGAGTGCAAGGACTTGTGCTTGACTCCACGAGGCTTGTGCTCGTTGTGCAAAGCTAATGTGTGCGCTGACGAAGCTATGTTCGCGGGAGTGCAAGGAATTGTGCTTGACTCCACGAGGCTAGTGCTTTCCTTTTGAGCTAATGTTTTTATACTTATGTTTTGTAGACAGTATGTGTTTAACTTTAATTATGCTTGTAGATTGTAAGCATGCGGGTAATGAGTAGGCAACGGATAGACTTTAATAAAATAAGAGATTTTATTAGTTTTGGGACTGAGCTCGAGTAACTTCCGAGTTGCCTACGTATCCCGCCGTATATAGGTTGGCTAGGAATCATGTCCCCGTAGTTCACTGCTAACTATTACAATGAGAATCCGCGTAAAGGGACTCGTAATTCGTAAAAGAATAAGCGAATAAAGTATTGAAACTACGGTCCTATCATGCCATAAGGCCATTAGAAAATTAGTGTTCTAACTATAAAACCTTCGTAAGTTCTTGACGTTCCAGGGGCGTAACAAAGTCCTTCCACCCAACTCTTGTAAGTAGTAATATCCTTTTGAGCTTGCTTTCTCCACTCTGTACGGTCCTTCCCAGTTTGGCTTCAACTTTCCAACATGCTTGGTAGCTTCAACTTTTCTAAGTACCAGGTCCCCCACTTGAAAGTTTCTGAAACGAACTTTGTTGTCGTATGCTTTCGCCATCATAGATTTGTACGCTTGAGTACGTTGGTATGCTGCTTCCCTTGTTGCTCCAATCAACTCCAAATCCATTTGCCTTGCCCTTATTGCCTGTTTCTCATCATATGAAACAATACAATAAGTTGGCATTCCAATCTCAGCCGGTATCACTGCTTCAGATCCATATGTCAATAAATATGGAGTTTCTCCTGTAGAAGTACGAGGAGTTGTACGATATGCCCATAGTATTCCTGGCAGCTCGTCTGCCCAGTTTCCTCCTTCTCCTTCCAGCCTTTTCTCCAAACTCTTCACTAATGTGTTGTTAGTGGCCTCCATTTGTCCGTTTGCTTCAGGATGCGTAACGGATGTAAAACGTTGCTCAATTTTCATGTCTCTGCACCAGTCTTGAATCTTAAAACCTTGGAACTGCCTTCCATTGTTGGAAATTAAGACTCTTAGGATTCCAAATCGACAAACAATATTCTTCCAAATGAATTGTTTCACATTAGCCTCAGTAATGTTTACAAGTGCTTCAGCTTCAACCCACTTAGTGTAATACTTGACTGCTACCAATAACCATTTTCTACCTCCAGTAGCATTTGGCATTGGTCCAACGATATCTATTCCCCATTAGTCGAATGGGCATCCATAACTCATTGTTGTCATAGGTTGTGAACGTGTATGAATGATCTTCGCATGCAATAGATAACTTCCGCACTTCCTAGAGTAATCCATAGCATCTCTCATAATAGTTGGCCAGAAATATCCTTGTCGGAGTATTTTCTGGGCCAAGGATCGTCCTCCTGAGTGATTTCCGCAACTTCCTTCATGAATTTCTCGTAAGACTTGTTTTGCCTGTGACGGAGATAGGCATCTTAGGAGTGGTCCCTCCAAAGACCGTTTATATAGTTCGCCATTGAACATAGTAAATCTCGCAGATTTGTACTTGAGCCTTCTGACCGCTTGAGGATCAGTAGGTAAGTTCCCGTTCTGAAGATAATCGATGATCTCATCCTTCCAACATGCCTCAATCTCTACTGGCAGAGCGTAGTCCAATGCTTGCATCGGTTTTGACTCGACTCCTCTGCCAATAGAAGGTTGCTCTGCAACCAACAAAGTTACTCGCCTTTCAACAAACACTTCGGCGGTACTCGCAAATCGTGACAAAGAGTCAGCGCGTTCATTCTCCGTTCGAGGGATCTGCGAGATAGAGAATGTATCGAAGTTTGATGTCGCCTCCTTCAATTTTTCGAGATACTTCACTATTGCAGCCTCTTTTGCCTCATATCTTCCTTCGAATTGATTAGCAATCAATTGTGAATCCGTAAATGCAACAAGCTTCGTTATCCCCAACGATTTTTCCATTTGGATGCCAGCTAGCATAGCCTCGTATTCCGCTTGATTATTTGTTACTTGAAAATTTAACCTTATAGCATAGTCGAATTCTCTACCATCCGCCGATTTTAAGTAAACTCCTGCGCCACGAGCATCGTTTGTAGACGATCCGTCTACATGCAAAGTCCAAGTTTCCTTTGCAACTCCAGATGTATCCTTTTTAATATCCTCCGTCACCATTGCTACATCAGGTGCTTGCTCCGGCTCTGAGATAGTTTCAGCCACAAAGTCCGCTAGCCTTTGTGCTTTGATTGCAGTCATTGGCATATACTCCAAGCCGTATTCTCCTAACTCGATTGCCCACTTCACCAGTCTACCAGATGTTTCCGGTTTTGCCATAACTTGTTACAGTGGTTGATTAGTTAAGACAGTAACCGGATGTGATTGAAAGTATGGTCTTAACTTTTGCGCAGTTATCACGAGTATGCTAGCTTTTCGATCTCTAGATAATTCACCTCTGCCCCATTCAACACTTTTCTAACGTAATAGATAGGCAAATGTTTCTTGTCTTCCTCGCGCACCAGTACTGTGCTTAGTGAATTCTTCGTTATGGCCAAGTAAAGATATAGCATCTCATTGTCCTTGGGCTTAGATAGTAATGGTGGTGTTGTAAGATAAACGTTCAATTGACGAAAGGCCTCCTCACAATCTTCAGTCCAGACAAACTTAGATGTCTTACGTAACTTCTTGAAAAAAGGTAAACTTTTTTCTACAGAATGCGAAATGAATCGACTAAGTGTCGTGATTCTCCCTACCAAGCGTTGCACCTCTCGAATAGACTTGGGGGATGGTAAATCCATTATAGCTTTAATCTTGTATGGGTTAGCTTCGATACCTCGCTCATTCACCATGTACCCCAGAATTTTCCAGCCTTAACACCAAAAGTGCACTTCTTGAGATTTAACTTCATCCCGTATTGTTTCATGATACCATTAGCCTCTTCCAGATGTTTTACGTGATCTTCCGCCTTTAGACTTTTGATAAGCATGTCATCAATGTAAACCTCCATAGTCTTGTCGATTTGATGGTAAAACATCTTTGCAACCAACCTTTGAAAGGTTGCTCCTGCATTCTTCAAACCAAACGGCATCACCCTGTAACAGAATATGCCTCCGTCAGTGATAAAAGCCGTTTTGTGCTGATCCTTTACTGGCATTAGTATTTGATGGAAACCGCTCTACGCATCACAAAGACTTAGCAGTGCACACCCTGCTGTAGAGTCAACCACGAGATCAATCCTAGGCAAAGGGAAAGGATCTCGTGGGCAATGTTTGTTCAAGTCCGTGTAATCCATACACATCCTCCATACGGTTGGCTTCTTTGGAACTAGTACAACGTTGCTTAGCCTTTCAGTGTATCGTACTTCAAATATGTGGCCTGCAGCAAGCTTTGTTTGTACTTCCAACTCTGCAGCCTTGTTCTTTTCCTCACTAAAGTGTCTCTTCTTCTGCCGGACAGGCTTAGCATTTGGGTTAACATTCAGGTGATGTACCGCAACTCGAGAATCTATTCCCTTCAAGTTTGAGTCCGTCCATGCAAATACATCAAAGTTTCTTCGTAAGCATTCCAATAATGCCTTCTCAATCCCCGAGGTCAACTCGCTTCCAATTTTAATGACCTTGTCATGCTCATTGTTCAACAGAATAACCTCCTTAAACTCTCCGGAAGGTTTCAAACGCTCAATCTCCATTTTCTTCTTATAGTGCAGAGTCGTTTTGTCTTCCTTTTCTTCCTCCTCCTTCTTTGGGTTGTCTTCAACGTTGGGAGGAGTAGGATCCTCCGGCATCACCTTTTGGTCCACTTGCGTAGCAAGCACCATCTCCGTATCAACTTGTTCTACTATTTGAGACGCCTCCAACGGGTGTATGTCAATCATTGCGACATTTGGATCCTTTTTGCCTTGATAGGTTTAGTTGATGTAACATAGCAACTCCAAGAATTATGATAGTTCGTGGTTAGTTCAGCAACTCCACCAGGCGTTGGGAATTTGATCTTTTGATGCACCATAGAGATGATCATAGCAAACGCCGTTATTCCAGGCCTTCCAATCAGCACGTTGTATCCAAAAGGCATATCAACAATGAGATATTCTACATTCAGTGTTCTCCTCTTTGGATTCACGCCAAAGGATGTTGGCAACATAATCCTTCCAACAGGTTTAACTTCACCTCCACCAAATCCCAGTAATGCTGAGTTAACATCAGTGATCTCGTATTGTCCAAGCTTCATTTGTTGTAAAGCATCCATGAAGATAATGTTGGACGAACATCCTTTATCAATCATGGTCCTCTTTACCGCGTGATTCGCAATCACCGCAGAAACCACCATAGGGCAATTCAAGTACTGCGCTTCCTTAGCTTGTGAAGACAAGCTGTCAAAATCGCTATCATCGAATGTGATCCTTGTATCCAATTTGTCTACTGCGAAGACAAGATCTATTTCACGGCGCTTCAGCCGCTCGTTGTATATATCGCGTGAGATGCGTTTCCTACTTTTGGCTGAGTCTGTGCCAGTAGGTCCACCAGCAATCATATTGACTCCATTCTCAATATCATCATTCCAATTACCCCTCTTACGCCGGGGTTCATCCTTCTTCTCATGTGGGGATCTATCCCGTTTACGTCTAGATGACGCCTTCTCTTCACGTGACTCTTTATTCTCAAGGACGTACTCGACGAGTTTCCCCTCTTGAATGAGTCGTTCAATCTCGTTCTTTAAGGTCTTGCATTCATTAGTAAAATGCCCATTCTGCCTATGGAACTTACAATATTTCTTCGACACCTTAGTCTCCTCCGTCTCTCGGAATGGTTTTGGGGTTCTTAGTAACCCGCTATCTTTCTCAATGGCAAAAATCTCTCCAATTTGTTTTCTCAGTGGAGTATAATTGTCAAATTTCTTAAAGGGTTGTCGATTGCGATCACGATCTTTGCCCCTTGACTCCTTCCTCCTTCCTCCAATCTTTATCTCTATTCTCCTTGCCTCCATGAATTCCTGGCGAATCCATCAACCATTGATTCATGGTTGCCTCCTCAACTTTGATGACCTTACTAGCGAGATCCATCACTTGCTCTATGGAATCAGGTGTATTCCATGTTATTACTTCTATCAGCTTTTTGCTCCGGCAGCGATGCTCCAATACAGAGATGACCAAGTCCACATTGGGAGCATTCACTCTACCAATCTCCAGATTCAAACGCTCTATATACCTTCCCAAAGGTTCATCAGGTCCTCTATAGATATTAAACAGCGTGCTTGGAAACTTCTTCTTTATCCGATAAGTAGCAAACTTCTTGACAAACATGGTCCTGAATTGTTCAGATGATTCGATTGAACGCGAACGCAAGTTCTTGAACCATTCCTTTGCAGGGCCCTCAGACTGAGCGATATAAGTTTCGCCCTCATATCCTCTGCATACCCCAAGACCTGCAAATCTCCATCTAACTCATCATAATGTGCTACCGGATCAGTATTTCCATCATACTTCTTCAAGACAGGAAGATTAGTCCCTTCCTTCAATGTTAAATTACTGATCGCCTCACAGAAGGGAGTTGGCCTTTCTTTAGTGGAATATGTTCAGCAACAACAAGCTCCAGTCTTGGGACAACTCTCTCAGGCAACTCCATGTCTCTTCCGGCAGTACGACTTGCTGCTGGTCGATGATCAGGACCTCTTTGCCTAGAGTTTACCTCTCCATCCATCACTTCTCTATCTCGACCAGTTGCTCGACTTGGAGCTCTGTGAACATTAGTCCTTACTGAACGAGGGTTTCTCCTTTCAGGCGAGGGAGAAGGATCCCTGGGCCTCGTCATTCTAGTTTGCGTATAGTGCCATCAATCATCACGACGCTGGGTCTGATGAGTCCTTCCTTGCTGCAATGCTGCAGGTTGTGCTGCTGGTTGTTGTGCTATTGGAGCCTGAACATTCTGTTGAGCAGAAGTGTTAGCCAATTGCTGCACAATCATTGGAACCATAGTCCTTTGGAAAGCGGACATGATTTGATCCAACTAAGCGGAATTCAACAGCTGTTGTTCCGTGGGAGGAACTTCAAGTTGATTCGCTGTGTGAGTTTGAGGATCAAGGGGAGTGCTGGGCGGTGCCACTGATGTTCGTTCAGAAGCATCAGGTGCCCGATTATCGTCCTCCCTCTGTGATCTAGTCGTTCCTGGCATTCCATTCTTCTCCGTTGCTCTCTGTTTGAGCCATTGAGTGTCAGCGTTTGTTACTAAGTGCGTATAGAGGTTCCCACAGACGGCGCCACTGATATGGGGTATTTTCATCTGGATACGTGTCAAACCTCCAACACTCCATGTCAGACTGCTTCAGTTCCTGATGGATGCTCAAGCAGCTTTTGAGTTCGGAACCTGCACTCAACACCACAAGTAAACTAAGCCGATGGCTTCTCCGGCGAAGGCACTCCGACGCTCAAGTCAGATAGGTCGGAATGCGAGATATTGTCGTGAGAGACAATAGCTCGAATTTATAGGTTGAATTTAGCTAAAATAGGTCGAATTTAAGCTGTATAGGTCGAATAAGCACACCTCGAAATGGTATTGAGAACCAATATGAACCCGAATAGGTCGAATTACCCTCAGATAGCTCGAAATACACTCTACATAGATCGAACAAGAGCTATTGCAAACAACTCGAATTTACTGTTCTATAGCTCGAATTCGATATATATAGCTCGAAATTAAATGCTTAAAAAATAAAAACGTACCTTAGAATGAGGCATGGGACCCCCCTTATATAGTAATAAGAGTCCTTATTCGGCTAGAAGTGCAATCCAAGTTGAACTATAAGTCTAAATAGGTCGAATTAGACCTATTTTGAAATAGCTCGAATTGGGCCTTCAAATAGGTCGAACTGGGCCTCAAATAGATCAAATTTGGCCCAGATAGCTCGAACTGGGCCTCTGGGCCTCAAATAGATCGAATTTGGCCCCAGATATCTCGAACTGGGCCTTATATAGCTCCAATTAGGCCTTTTTGGGCCCAAATAGATCTCGCTTGGGCTCAATTTGGGTCTACTTGGGGCGATTTCCGAGTTTTGCCTTGAATTGTAATTTTGCATTAAAAAATAGTGGTGCTGACGTGGCATAATATGTCCCGAAATACGTTCGTGGTATTGTATCGTATATTATGACGTGGCGGTAACGAAATATGGTGCATCACAATCAAATAAGTAAAAAAGGTAAAACAGAATTTGGGTATAAAATTTAATTATATTCTAGATTTTATGAGATTATATTTAATAATATATGTATATATATAGGTGACACATGTTCATATTTAAAACAGGATAGTTTTATTTCACATGGTTAAAAACGGTACAAGTCACAAGTGTATTACTTAATAAGTATAAAACTGGGCTCACACTTCACTAGATATTCGTATTATTTTCCGTTTCCACGAGTCCAGTACAGCAGCCCCCTTTTTAATTTTTGTAAGCCCAAAAATAATTAAGCCCATTTAGGAATGGTCTTCTCTGCCTCCACTCCATACTCAAATGAAGCCTTTTAGGATGAGGTCGTATATGCGTGCATAAACATATATTATATGATATATAAAAACTTATGGGTGTGTATGTGGTTTCACGGATAGAATTTTGGGGGATTGAGTATGCGAGGGATAGATTATGGATGGTCGATTATGATAGACTATATGATGTGAGTGCTTGTGTTTGGTTGAGCTTGGGACAAATTTTAAAAGTATGATAATTGACCATTTTGCCCTTTCATACAATTCCTTTGTTTTCTTGCTTCTATTTCGTAATTTGTAATTGTTATCTAATGTTCTTTACAATATTAAATTTAGAAATCAATTTTTATTTCGAGAAAATTCATATATCCATTGTTTTTAACTGAAATCATTGGGAATCGTGAAATATTTCTTCTTGGGCTTAAACATAATTAAATTGTATAAATTGCTTTATATTTTTTAATATAATTGTAAGGTTTTTATTGGATTGATGAAAGTTTTCCTATGGTGTTCATAGGAATTATGCTTTCTTCTTTGGTTTGTTTAATTTATATATTTAAAATTTCAGATTTAGAATTCCAGCTTTCTCTTCAAACTTCCACTTCATTTCTTAATTAAGTCCGTTAAAAGTTAAAAAAAAATTAAAACTTGAAATTCTCAATATTAATCTAAATATTATCTGATGTGGGGTATTTTCTTCTGGATACGTGTCCGCTCTCCAACACTCCACGTCAGACTGCTTTAGTTCCTGCTGGATGCTTAAGCAGCTTTTGAGTTCAGAACCTGCACTCGACACCACACGTAAACTAAGCCAAGGCCTCCTCCGGCGAAGGCACTTCGACGCTCAAGTCAGATAGGTCGGAATGTGAGGTATTGTCGTCGGAGACAATAGCTCGAACAAATAGCTCGAAATATGCCCAAATAGGTCGAATTTAGGCTCAATAGGTCGAAATAGCACACCTCAAAATGGTATTGAGAACCGTGATGAGGAAACCCGAATAGGTCGAATTACCCTCAAATAGCTCGAAATACACTCGATATAGATCGAACAAGAGCTATTGCAATATAGCTCGAATTATTGCTCTATAGCTCGAATTCGATGTATATAGCTTGAAATTAAATGCTAGAAAATAAAAACGTACCTTAGAATGAGGCATGGGACCCCCTTATATAGTAATAAGAGTCCTTATTTGTCTAAAAGTGCAATCCAAGTAGAACTATGACTCAAAATAGGTCGAATTAGAGCTATTTTGAAATAGCTCGAATTGGGCCTTCAAATAGGTCGAATTGGGCCTCAAATAGGTCAAATTTGGGCCCATAT
Source organism: Misopates orontium (assembly GCA_946800315.1). Classification (NCBI taxonomy): domain Eukaryota; kingdom Viridiplantae; phylum Streptophyta; class Magnoliopsida; order Lamiales; family Plantaginaceae; genus Misopates; species Misopates orontium. The sequence continues at coordinate 29,582,697 of OX326946.1, forward strand.
AGCTCTTACTGGACTCCTGGGCCTCAAATAGATCGGATTTGAGCCCATATAGCTCAAATTGGGCTTTTGGGTCTCAAATAGATCGAATTTGAGCCCATATAGCTCGGATTGGGCTTGATATAGCTCGAATCGGGCCTTTTTGGGCCCAAATAGATCTCGCTTGGGCTCAATTTGGGCCTACTTGGGCCGATTTCCGAGTTTTGCCTTGAATTGCAATTTTGCATTAAAAAATAATGGTGCTGACGTGGCATAATATGTCCCGAAATACATTCGTGTATTGTATCGGATATTATGACGTGGCAGTACCGAAATATGGTACATCATGGAGTCCCCTAGTTCGTAAGAGTAATGTGTACAAACATTGGTCATACGAACTAAAAAGAAGTCACATAACCGAGAATCGTGCAACGAAATCGACGTCGGCGTAAAAAACCGAAAATTGACCAAAAATATCAAAATTCAAAAATAGGTCGAATTTACTATTTTTGGTAACTCGATTTAGTATAGGTCGAATTTACCTTCGAAAAAGATAACTCGAATGCCAGAAAAAATTTCCCGTAAAATAGCTCGAACTTTCCGTAAAATAGCTCGAATTCCATATTGGTCGAAATTGCCCTCCAAAAAGATAGGTCAAATTTTCCGTAAAAATTTTCTGAAAATAGGTCGAATTTGGGGGCATTTTGATAATTTCCGCATCATTTTGCCTATAAATACTCCAGTCTCAGCTTCATTTCCTCATTTCGCGCCTAAGCATTCCTCCAGAGCTCTCGAGAAATAGCTCGAATTTATAGCACGCATTTACTAAATATAGTAAGTGCGCTGAAATAGCTCGAAATTGCTCCAAATTTAGTAAGTTTAGCAGAATAGCTCGAAAATAGTCCTTATAGCTCGAAAACAAATCCAAATAGATCGAAATTGTCTTGAATAGCTCGAAAAACTCCTCTTCTAACTATATCCTTCGGTGGGTTTTTGATAGCTCGAATGAGGAAATTCGAGCTATAACACTTAGAAAATTTTTTCAATTTTTGAAAAATTTTGAAAATGCTAAAATTTTAACTTTTTGCGCAGATTTGTTCACGACGGCGCGACTTCGACGTAACCGGTCTCCACGTCGTCCATCACCACCACGATCTCACCAACGTGTCTACTATAACTCACGCAATCAATCACGAGATTCTTCATATCGGAATCCGCGTGACTCAAACACAAGGCGTTCATCATCCCCGTTTCGTCCTCGGCAACCAGAACCTGCCCGTGTCCGAGTTCCTGGCGCTCCAAAGCTATTTGCACCCGCGCAGAGGTCATACGAGCAAATCCACCCAAACGAAGAAGTTTCTGTAGATCTAGACCCTCGTGCCGGTAATCTTTCAACCTAAACCTCTTTATGACGCGAGTTATTGATCTTGAGTCTTCCAGTAGTAGTAGGGAAAGTAGTAGTAAGTCGTCTAAGTCGTCTAAGGCTAAAGAAAATGTGTCGACTAGCGGCAGTAGTGACGACTCAAGTGACGAGACCTCATCTAGCAATGAGAGAAATAGCAATGGTAGGGCGTCTAATATGGAGGTAGACGTAGACATCCTAGGAGATGACGAGGTTGAATCTAACCCTCTCCCCATCGTGCCTTATTTACCTCTTGCTGACAATGTTCCCATACCTGTCGCAAACTCTCCTGAACAACTTGCTCCGCCAAACTTGATTAATTTTGATCAGTTTCCTTCTTCCCTTCCTCACGACATAGCTTATTATCGTGATACCTATGACATCCCTGATACTTATGAGATTATCGTTCCTGGGCCGGATGATAGGATAAACAACCCGCCAGAAGGGTGTCTCACTATATTTAGTAGCTATCTTCATTGTGGTTTACGTTTTCCCATTTTCCCTGTTGTCTCAGAAATCATGTCCTCTCTCAATTCTTCTCCTTCACATTTTACCCCCAACGCATACACACAGATGTATGCTTATGCGATGCTAACCCGCGTCTTTGACCTCCAATGTTCTGTTGCCGGTTTTTGGCAATTATTCATAGTGAAATTCCGTAACAGAGGTGTAGACGTCGGGTTCTACTATTTGAGCTCGCGAAAGAAACAATGCTTCCTATATGATCTACAGACGAGCTTCGGGGCTCACTGGAAGAAACAGTGGTTTTTCATCAAGGAATCAAAGCCTCAGGAATTTCGATTCAAGCGGCTTTGGACGGACGCCCGTCCATCGCCGAGACGCCCCGATCCTCCTATCTATAACCTGACAGTGGTTAAAAACTTGAAAGAGCATCAATTTGATGCTTTTGAGTTGACCACCACGCCAGTGTTGCGGGCCGGCGGTTATACTTATCATGCAGGCGTTGAGCCTTCTGTCTTTGGTATAACATTATGCATGTTTTTGTTCTTTTTACTTGTTGATTTTACGTCTTCCTTTGTTGTCTTCTAACCTTTGCATTTTTTGCAATTTTCATAGCGCATCGTTATGGACAAGACGAAGAAGAGGCTGGCCGCTATGAAGCGTGCCGCAAACGCTCCTCAATCCTCAGTGCCCATTCCTGAGAAGACCAGTCGCCGTGGTGCGAAGACGGCTGGCACCAGTTCGAGGGGCGGCAGTGCTCCTACTCCTTCCACCGCTGCTATCTCGACTCGAGGGTCGGGACGTGGTAGGGGTTCTGCTCCTGCCCCTGTGCCTTCTCCGGCTCCTGTGCCTTCTACTGTTACTTTGCGGTCGATTGCTGAGGCTGCTCCTGGATCAGCACCTGTCGGTTCTGAGCCGATCCTTCCGGAGCTTTCTCTTTCATCAGCACCTTCGACTGGAAGAGTGCATCTGCCCTCTGTTGCTGAAGCGGCTCGTCGCTTCAATGAGGCTAACCCCGAGCCAGCAACAAGAAAGAGGTCTGCTACTGCTGAGGAGATTCGACGGGGTAAGCGCGTCGCGCAAGACAGAGCTTATGATGGTGACGATCTCGACATCGACGTTGAGGAGATCGTGCGAGCTTCGGTCGAATCAGGGCAGTTCACACTGAAGGACACTACTGCCCTTCGACTCATCAAGGGATTTATGCCTGACTTTGACCGTCAGCTTTACTACCAGGCGATGGGCCATGAAAAGCTAGTTAGCTGTACCGCCTTGTCTCTGTGCGAGGTTTGTGTACTTTTAAACTTTCCTTGAACTCCGTTTTGTACTTGTTTTAGAATATCACTGACTTTTTGCATCTTTTGTAGTTCTTCGTCAACTTTCTGACCATGGCGGAGAATTTTAACATGGTCATGACGACTCAGGATCAGTAGAGAGCGCTGATGGACAGGCACCACTCTTCAGCCTTGCAAGCTCAACGACTGGAGAAACAAGCCAAGGAGGCGAAGGCTGAAGTTGAGAAGCATCTTGTCGCTGCCGTCGACGAACTGAAGGCAGTGCAGGCCGAGCTAGAAGCCCTGAAAGCAGCTAAGGCTGCCGTTGACAAGGAGCTTGCCGAGGAGAAGCGACTATCTAGTCAGCTCACCACCGACTGCCAGCATGCAACGTCCCTTGTTGACGACCACGTTGACACCATCCGGACGATGCAGGATGCCGCTACTGCTGCTGAGGCAGAACGTGTGAGACTCGAGGCTGAGCTAGCTGATGTCAACGCTCGCCTTGCGACTGCTAAGGAGGATGGCTACAACAGGGCTATGACTGAGGTAGTCCTATTTTACTTGACTTTATTTTCTTTTTCCTTGACGTCTTGTGTTATGTACTTACTTTCTCTCTACGTGGTTCGTAGGAGCTCCCTGATGAAGACAAGGTGATGGTAGCCATCGAGTTCTTCCGCTCGGCTACATGGGAGCAGATTGCTATGGAGAGGGGCGGCTTTGATACGACCAAGGGTTACAACATGGCCCTTGATGACATCGTCGCCCGAGGTGCCCTCGCTCCTGGGTTCAAGAAGGAGGATTTCAATGTCCTCAACTGCTTGAACGAGGATGACACAGAGGTTGCTGAATCCTCAGGTGCTGCTGTTGCCGATCCGCCTCCTGCTGAGCTTGCTGCTACTGTGGACGGTGACGAGCCGAAGCATGATCCCTTCACCTCCTTCTATCCTCTCCGGTAGGTATGGCTTTCTGACTTCGCTAACGGGCAGCCATCCACGTCCACTGCCGCTGCTGCTGCTCCAGATGAGCCCTTGGAGGAGGGTGAGATGGGTTTTGACCCTCAGGTCTTGGATCAGCCTGGTGAGGGCGATCAGCCTATGCCTGATGCTACTGTTGCTGCTCCTGCTCCTCGTCAGATCTCTCCTGTCGATGACACCGGGCGCCTGAATGAGTCGTTTATAGATATCCAAGAGCAGAGCGAGGGTGCCGTGAAGTCTCTTGGGCTGAATTTGCTGCCCTGATCGCTTAGAGTGGCTTGCGTGCCTTTATTCTTTGGCGTATGTGCCTTATCTTTAATATTTTTGAACATCTTTTCATTTCGTACAGTTTATTCATAGTAGTACATTCCTTCCGTACAGTTTATTTTGTTGACTTGTGCGCGATCTTAGCGCTTATCCATTGCTAGTACAATTTGACTTGAGAAATCTTTTGAATGTTATTACTTTGTCTTGTTAAATCTTCACTCATATGTGTCTACTTTTTTAAGTTTATATTTGTCACTTGCTAAAACACTTAAGTTTTACAAACAAGTATTTGTGAGAGTGCGAGAACTTGTGCTCGACTCTACGAGGCTTATGCTCGTTGTGCGAAGCTAATGTTCGCGCTTGCGAAGCTATGTTCGCGGGAATACGATAACTTGTGCTCGATTCCACGAGGCTTGTGCTCGTTGTGCAAAGCTATGTTTGCGCTTGAGAAGCTATGTTCGCGGGAGTACGAGGACTTGTGCTCGACTCCACGAGGCTTGTGCTCGTTGTGCAAAGCTATGTTTGCGCTTGCGAAGCTATGTTCGCGGGAGTACGAGGACCTGTGCTTGACTCCATGAGGCTTGTGCTCGTTGTGCAAAGCTATGTTCGCGGGAGTGCAAGGATTTGTTCTTGACTCCACGAGGCTAGTGCTCGTTGTACGAAGCTAAGTTCGTTTTGATTAAGTTTTTAAACTTAAAATTTGTAGACAATATAAGTTTAACTTCATGTATCCTGATAGATTGTAATCTTGCGGGTAAAGAGTAGGCAACGGCTAAACTTGAATAAAAAAAGATTTTATTAGTTTTGGGACTGAGCTCGAGTAACTTCCGAGTTGCCTACGTATCCCGCCGTATATAGGTTGGCTAGGAATCAAGTCCCCGTAGTTTGCTGCTAACTATTACAATGAGAATCCACGTAGAGGGACTCGTAATTCGTAAAAGAATAAGCTAATGAAGTATTGAAACTACGGTCCTATCATGCCACAAGGCCATTAGAAAACTAGTGTTCTAACTATAAAACCTTCGTAAGTTCTTGACGTTCCAGGGGCGTGACAAAGTCCTTCCACCCAATGCTTGTAAGTAATAATATCCTTTTGAGCTCGCTTTCTCCACTCTGTAAGGTCCTTCCCAGTTCGGCTTCAACTTTCCAACATGCTTGGTAGCTTCAACTTTTCTAAGTACCAAGTCCCCCACTTGAAAATTCCTGAAACGAACTTTGTTGTCATATGCTTTCGCCATCATAGATTTATACGCTTGAGTACGTTGGTATGCTGGTTCCCTTGTTGCTCCGATCAACTCCAAATCCATTTGTCTTGCCCTTAATGCCTGCTCCTCATCATAAGTAACAATACGATACGTTGGCATTCCAATCTCAGCTGGTATCACTGCTTCAGATCCATACGTCAATAAGTATGGAGTTTCTCCTGTAGAGGTACGAGGAGTTGTGCGATATGCCCATAGTATTCCTGGCAGCTCGTCCACCCAGTTTCCTCCTTCTCCTTCTAGCCTTTTCTTCAAACTGTTCACTAATGTGTTGTTAGTGGCCTCCACTTGTCCATTTGCTTCCGGATGCGTTACGGATGTAAAACGTTGCTCAATTTTCATGTCTTTGCACCAGTCTTGAATCTTAAAACCTTGGAACTGCCTTCCATTGTCGGAAATTAAGATCCTTGGGATTCCAAATCGACAAACGATGTTCTTCCAGATGAATTGTTTCACATTAGCCTCAGTAATGTTTACAAGCGCTTCAGCTTCAACCCACTTCGTATAGTACTCGACTGCCACCAATAACCATTTCCTACCTCCCGTAGCCTTAGGCATTGGTCCAACAATATCTATCTCCCATTGATCAAACGGACATCCATAACTCACTGTTGTCATAGGTTGTGCAGGTGTATGAATGATCTTCGCATGCAATTGACAGCTTCTGCACTTCCTAGAGTAATCCATAGCATCTCTCATAATAGTTGGCCAGAAATATCCTTGTCGGAGTATTTTCTGGGCCAAAGACCGTCCTCCTGAGTGATTTCCGCAACTTCCTTCATGAACTTTTCGTAAAACTTGTAGTGCCTGTGACAGAGATAGGCATCTCAAGAGTGGTCCCTCGAAAGAACGTTTGTACAGTTCTCCATTGAACATGGTAAATCTTGCAGATTTGTACTTGAGCCTTCTAATCGCTTGGGGATCAGTAGGTAAGTTCCCGTTCTGTAGATAATCAATGATCTCATCCTTCCAACATGGTTCAATCTCTACTGGCAGTGCATAGTCCAATGCTTGCATTGGTTTTGACTAAACTCCCTTGCCAATATAGGGCTGCTCCGAGGCCAATAGAGTTACTCGCCTTTCAACAAACACTTCGGCGGTACTTGCAAATCGTGACAAAGAGTCAGCGCGTTCATTCTCCGTTCGAGGAATCTGCGAGATAGAGAAAGTATCGAAGTTTGATGTCGCCTCCTTCAATATTTCGAGATACTTTACTATTGCAACCTCTTTTGCCGCATATCTTCCTTCGAATTGATCAGCAATCAATTGTGAATCCGTGAATGCAACAAGCTTCGTTTAACCCAACAATTTTTCCATTTGGATGCCAGCCAGCATAGCCTCATATTCCGCTTAATTGTTCGTCACTTGAAAATTTAGCCTTATTGCATAGTCAAATTCTCTACCATCCGCCGATTTTAGGTAAATTCCTGCACCACCAGCGTCGTTTGTAGACGATCCATCTACATGTAAAGTCCAAGTTCCCCTTGCAACTACAGGTTTGTCACTTTTGACCTCTTCCGTCACCATTGCTACATCAAGCGCTTGCTCCGCCTCTGAGATAGTTTCAGCCACAAAGTCCGCTAGTCTTTGTGTTTTGATCGCCGTTTTTGGCATATACTCCAAGCCATATTCTCCTAACTCGATCGCCCACTTCACCAGTCTCCCAGATGTCTCCGGTTTTGCCATAACTTGTTTCAGTGGTTGATTAGTTAAGACAGTAACTGGATGTGATTGAAAGTATGGTCTTAACTTTCGTGCAGTTATCACAAGTGCGTATGCTAGATTTTTGATCTCTAGATAATTCACCTCTGCCCCATTCAACACTTTGCTAACGTAATAGATAGGGAAATGTTTCTTGTCTTCCTCGCGCACCAGTACTGTGCTTAGTGAATTCTTCGTTATGGCCAAGCAAAGATATAGCATCTCATTGTCCTTGGGCTTAGATAGTAATGGTGGTGTCGTAAAATACACCTTCAATTGGCAAAAAGCCTCTTCACAATCATCAGTCCAGACAAACTTAGGTGTCTTACGTAAGTGCCGTGATCCTCCCCACCAAGCGTTGCACCTCTCGAACAGACTTGGGGGAGGGTAGATCCATTATAGCTTTAATCTTATCGGGGTTAGCTTCGATTCCTCTCTCATTGACCATGTAACCCAGAAATTTTCCAGCCTTAACACCAAAAGTGCACTTCTTGGGATTTAGCTTCATCCCGTATTGTTTCATGATACCAAAAGCCTCTTCCAAATGTTTTACGTGATCTTCCACCTTCAGACTTTTGATAAGCATGTCATCAATGTAAACCTCCATAGTCTTGCCAATTTGATGGTAAAACATCTTGGCAACCAACCTCTGAAAGGTTGCTCCTGCATTCTTCAAACCGAATGGCATCACCTTGTAACAGTATATCCCTCTGTCAGTGATAAAGGCCGTTTTATGTTGATCCTTCACTGCCATTAGTATTTGATGAAAACCGCTCTGCGCATCACAAAGACTTAGCAGTGCACATCCTACTGTAGAGTCAACTACGAGATCCATTCTGGGCAAAGGGAAAAGATCTCGTGGGCATTGTTTGTTCAAGTCGGTGTAGTCCACGCACATCCTCCATACGGTTGGCTTCTTTGGAACAAGTACAACGTTTCTTAGCCATTCAGAGTATCGTACTTCAAATATATGGCCTGCAGCAAGCTTTGTTTGTACTTCCAACTCCGCAGCCTTATTCTTTTCATCACTAAAGTGTCTCTTCTTCTGTCGAATAGGTTTAGCATTTGGGTTAACATTCAGGTGATGTACCGCAACTCGAGGATCTATCCCCTTCAAGTCCGAGTCTGTCCATGCGAATACATCAACGTTTCTTCGCAGGCATTCCAATAATGCCTTCTCAATCTCCGGAGTCAACTCGCTTCCAATTTTAATCACCTTGTCAGACTCATTGTCCAACAGAATCACCTCCTTAAACTCTCTGGAAGGTTTCAAATGCTCAATCTCCATCTTCTTTTTATAGTGCAACGTCGTTTTGTCTTTCTTTTCTTCCTCCACCTTCTTCGAGGAGTCCTCAACATTGGGAGGAGTATGATCCTCCTGCATCATCTCTTGGTCCACTTGCATAGCAAGCACCATCTCCGTTTCAACTTGTTTTCCTATTTCAGGCGTCTCCACTGGATGTACGTCAATCATCGCAACATTTGGATCCGTTCTTGCCTTGATAGGTTTAGTCGATGTAACATAGCAACTCCAAGAATCACGATAGTTTGTAGTGAGTTCAGCAACTCCGCCAGGCATTGGGAATTTGACCTTTTGATGCACCGTAGAGATTATCATAGCAAATGCCGTTATCCCAGGCCTTCCAATCAGCACGTTATATGCAAAAGGTATATCAACAATGAGATATTCCACATTCAGTGTTCTCCTCTTTGGATTCACGCCAAAAGATGTTGGCAACATGATCCTCTTAATAGGTTTAACTTCACTTCCACCAAATCCCACTAATGGTGAGTTAACATCAGTGATCTCGTATTGTCCAAGCTTCATTTGTTGTAAAGCATCCATGAAGATGATGTTGGACGAGCATCCATTATCAATCATTATCCTCTTTACCCCGTGATTCGCAATCACCGCAGAAACCACCATAGGGCAATTCAAGTATTGCGCTTCCTTAGCTTGTGAAGATAAGCTGTCAAAATCGCTATCGTCGAATGTGATTCTTGTGTCCAACTTGTCCACTGCAAAGACAAGATCTATCTCAGGACGCTTCAGTCCTTCATTGTATATGTCTCGTGAGATGCGTTTTCAACTTTTGGCTGAGTCTGCGCCAGTTGGTCCACCAGCAATCACATTGACTCCATTCTCAATATCATAGTTCCCATTACCCCTTTTACGCTTTGGTTCATCCTTCTTCTCGTGCGGGGATCTATCCCGCTTGCGTCTAGATGATGCCTTCTCTTGACGTGACTCTCTATTCTCAAGAACATATTCAACGAGTTTCCCCTCTTGAATAAGTCGTTCAATCTCGTTCTTCAGGGCCTTGCATTCATCAGTAAAATGCCCATTCTGCCTGTGGAACTTGCAATATTTCTTCGACACCTTGGTCTCCTCCGTCTCTTGGAATGGTTTTGGGGTTCTCAGCAACCCGCTATCTTTTTCAATGGCGTAGATTTTGCCAATTTGTTTCCTCAGTGGAGTATAATTGTCAAATTTCATAAAGGTTTGTCGATTGCGATCACGATCTTTGCCCCTTAACTCCTTCCTCCAATCTCTATCTTTATTCTCCTTACCCCCATGAATCCCTGGCGAATCCATCAACCCTTGATTCATTGTTGCCTCCTCAACTTCAATGACCTTAGCGTGGTCCATCACTTGCTCAATGGAATCAGGTGTGTTCCATGTTATTACTTCTATCAGCTTCTTGCTCCGGCATCGATGCTCCAACACAGAGATGACCAAGTCAACATTGGGAGCATTCACTCTACTAATCTCCAGATTCAGACGCTCAATATACCTTCCCAAAGGTTCATCAGGTCATCTATAGATATTAAACAGCGTGCTTGGAGATTTCTTCTTTATCCGATAAGTAGCAAACTTCTTTACGAACATGGTCCTAAATTGTTTTTGAACCATTCCTTTGCTGGGCCTCTCAAACTGAGCGAAATAAGTTTCGCCCTCATATTCTCTGCATACCCCAATACCTGCAAATCTCCATCTAACTCATCATAATGTGCTACTGGGTCGGTGTTCCCATCATACTTCTTCAAGACAGGAAGATTAGTCCCTTCCTTCAACGTCAAATTACTGATCGCCTCACAAAAGGAGTTTGGCCTCTCCCTTAGTGGAATATGTTCTGCAACAACAGGTTCCAGTCTCAGCGCAACTCTTTCAGGCAAATCCCTATCTCTTCCGGAAGTTCGACTTGCTGCGGGTCGATGATAAGGAACTCTCTGCCTAGAATTCACCTCTCCATCCCTTACTTCTCTATCTCGACCAATTGCTCGACTGGGAGCTCTGTTAGCATTAGTCCTCACTAAACGAGGACTCCTCCTTTCAGGCGAGGGAGTTGGATCCCTTGGCCTTGTCATCCTAGTCTGCTTATAATGCCTTGAATCATCAAGACGCTGGGTTGGATGAGTCCTTCCTTGCTGCGAGCTGCAGGCTGTGCTGCTGGTTGTTGTGCTATTGGAGCCTGAACATTCTGTAGAACAGAAGTGTTAGCCAATTGCTGCACAATCATTGGAACCATATTCCTTTGGAACACTGCCATAATTTGATCAAACTAAGCGGAATTCAATAGCTGTTGTTCCGTGGGAAGAACTTCAGGTTGATTCGTTGTGTGAGTCGGAGGATCAAGGGGAGTGCTGGGCGCTGCCACTGATGTTCGCTCAGAAGCATCAGGTGCCCGATTATCATCCTCCCTCTGTGATCTAGTCCTTCCTGCCATTCCATTCTTCTCCGTTGCTCTCCGTTGAGCCATTGAGTGTCAGTGTTTGTTACTAAGTGCGTAAAGAGGTTCCCACAGACGGCACCACTGATGTGGGGTATTTTCGTCTGGATACGTGTCCGCTCTCCAACACTCCACGTCAGACTGCTTTAGTTCCTGCTGGATGCTTAAGCAGCTTTTGAGTTCAGAACCTGCACTCAACACCACACGTAAACTAAGCCAGTGCCTCCTCCGGCGAAGGCACTCTGACGCTCAAGTCAGATAGGTCGGAATGTGAGGTATTGTCGTTGGAGACAATAGCTCGAACAAATAGCTCGAAATATGCCCAAATAGGTCGAATTTAGGCTCAATAGGTCCAAATAGCACACCTCAAAATGGTATTGAGAACCGTGATGAGGAAACCCGAATAGGTCGAATTACCCTCAAATAGCTCGAAATACACTCTATATAGATCGAACAAGAGCTATTGCAATATAGCTCGAATTATTGCTCTATAGCTCGAATTCGATGTATATAGCTCGAAATTAAATGCTAGAAAATAAAAACGTACCTTAGAATGAGGCATGGGACCCCTTATATAGTAATAAGAGTCCTTATTCGTCTAAAAGTGCAATCCAAGTAGAACTATGACTCAAAATAGGTCGAATTAGAGCTATTTTGAAATAGCTCGAATTGGGCCTTCAAATAGGTCGAATTGGGCCTCAAATAGGTCGAATTTGGGCCCATATAGCTCTTACTGGACTCCTGGGCCTCAAATAGATCGGATTTGAGCCCATATAGCTCGAATTGGGCTTTTGGGCCTCAAATAGATCGAATTTGAGCCCATATAGCTCGGATTGGGCTTGATATAGCTCGAATCAGGCCTTTTCTGGCCCAAATAGATCTCGCTTGGGCTCAATTTGGGCCTACTTGGGCCGATTTCCGAGTTTTGCCTTGAATTGTGATGTGGGTTATTTTCGTCTGGATACGTGTCCACTCTCCAACACTCCACGTCAGACTGCTTCAGTTCCTGCTGGATGCTCAAGCAGCTTTTGAGTTCGGAACCTGCACTCAACACCAAACGTGAACTAAGCCGGTGCCTTCTCCGGCGAAGGCACTCCGACGCTCAAGTCAGACGGGTCGGAATATGAGATCTTGTTGAACAAGGCAACAAGTCGAATGAACTGGCTAGAATAGGTCGAATAGTAACTGTGTAATAACTCGAATGAACTGAGAGCAATAAGTCGAATGAGAAGGCCGAACAAGTCGAATGAACTGAATCAAACAAGTCGAATGAAACAGAACAAAACAACTCGAATGAAAGCCAAAATAGGTCGAACTCGAGCTATTTGTAGAACAGCTCGAATGAGCTTGGAAAATAGGTCGAGGTCGACTTATATAACTCGAACTTAGAGCTTAGAATAATGTAAAACGTACCTTAGAATGAGGAATAGGATCCCTTTATATAAGCATAAGAGTCCTTATTTAGCTAGAAGTGCACTCCAAGTAGGACTATGAGTTGAATTAGTCAAACTAGGATTCCTAGAAATAACTCGAATGACCTCCATTAAATAACTCGAATGACCTCCACCAAATAACTCGAATGACCTGCTAAGAAATAACTCGAATGACCTGTAAAGAGATAACTCGAATTACCTGCAAAGAAATAACTCGAATGAACTAAAAACAGCTCGAGTTGGGCCTGGAACAACTCGAATTGGGCTTATGAAATTCGAATTGGGCCCCAAATAACTCGAAATTGGGCCTAAATGGCCTAATTTTGAGTTTTGCCTTAAATTGCAATCTTGCATTAAAAAATAATGGTGTTGTCGTGGCGTAATATTCCGAAATAATGCCGTACATATGATACCGAATTTTAAGATATGACGACACCGAGATTTGACACATCATGGAGTCCCCCAGTTTGGAAGAGTAATGTGGGAAAACATTGGTCATTCAAACTAAAACAGTGTAAGAATCCCGACAATCGTGCAACGAGTCGGGCCCGTGAAACTGCAAAAACCCCAATCTTTTAGGAAAAAACTTCGGAATATTTGTCGCCTGAAAAATAAGTCGAATGAACTATAGCTCGGAAAATTTCTCCTCTGAAAAATAAGTCGAATGAACTATAGCTCGGAAAATTTGTCCTCTGAAAAATAAGTCGAATGAACTATAGCTCGAATGAGCTATAGCTCGAGGTAAGGGTATATCGGTAATTTTACCGCCGATCGCTTCTATAAATACCCACCGCACCGAGTCATTGCATCATCAGATTTCGCAGAAATAACTCGAGCTCCTGAAAATAACTCGAACAGAAAATAGCTCGAATACACTGAGAAGTTCAAAATAACTCGAAAATACCACATAATAGCTCGATTCCGCAAAGGTATAGCTCGACTTAGGCAGATAACTCGATTGCATAGAATGATAACTAATGTCATAAATAACTTCCTAAAGTTTTGATATGTAAAATAACTCGATAGTTCCACGATAAGTCGAACAACGCTCGTCAAGCTTACTTTCGACTTATTTCCTATATGTCGAAAGTGTTTGTAATCGAGCTATAATAGATAACTCGATAAGTCGAAGCACCCTCTAAAAATTTTGACAAGTGAAATAACTCGATAAGTAGAGCTATAATAAAACTTTGATAAGTCGAGACGCCCTCTATATTGTTTATTTTCGACTTATTGCCTTGGGCTCATTTTCGACTTATTACCATAGATCGAATACCTTGTATTCGAGCTGTAAGACTTAAGAAATTTTTCTTGAAAATTTTCAAACTTTTACGAACTAATTCGTTCAACGAATTTTCATGCAGATTTTTACGACGGCTCGTTCAAACCAACATCGCTCTCGCCGCGAACCACCTTCATCCTTCGAACGCCATTCACAATCCACACGTGCCACTGCCAATCGTGAGCGTTTCCCAACTCACAGGACTAGCCCATCACGTTCATCCCGACCTTCGCGTCCTGCTAAAATCCCAGTTCCGGGTGCCCCCAGAATATTTGTTCCAGCAGAAAGGTCCTACGAGAGGCGTGATCCTGAATTTGAAAGAGTCATTGACTTAAACCCTAGAATCGGTAATTACTAACTTATTCCTACTTAGTATTATAATGACTTCTGAGTCAGATATGGAAACCAATAGCTCTTTAGGTATTGTCGAGTCATCAGGCTCTGGGTCTGAGTCATCATCGGGTAGCGGGGAGTCTGATAGTGATGCTTCCTCTTCTAATGCCCAAGGTTCTGATAAAGAAGTGAATATTGTAGATAATTCTGACGATGAATTCCTGACTAACATTTCTGAACCGCCCACCGTAGACGTTATATCCAACGTTCCTGTTCCCTTAGAGGTGAATAGTAGTATTGTAGATGAAACTATGCAGGAATTAGCTGAAGAGGGTATAAATCTTGATGCTCCCTCTCCTATGTATAACCTTTTAAACTTTGCGGGTATTCGTCCCATGAACACCCATGGAGCCTCATACTATAGGTCTATGTTTGATGTACCTGACACGTATGATATTATCTTTCCTGGCCCTGAAGATCGATTAGATGCTCCGCCTCCTGGCTGTTTGACCATTTTTCACAATTTCCTGTCTTGTGGGCTTAGATTTCCGCTCCATGACGTAGTTCGACAAATTCTGCTTCGGTTGCCTTCTTGTCCATCCCATTTCACTCCCAATACCTACTATATCATTCATGCCTTTATCATTTTGATGAGGGTATACAAGTTACCCTGTACTGCTGATTCTTTCTTCCAAATGTTCCTTAGCAAATTTCGAACGACTGGTGAGGATGCGGGTTTTTATTTCCTGACTGCTAGGAAAAACAATAGTTTCCTAACTGGTCTTCAGTCTAGTTTTGGAAAAGAATGGAAGAATCAGTGGTTTTATATTAAGGAGTCCACGCCTGGAGAGTTCAATTTTAGGCGAGACTGGACGGACAGAGCTCGAGCTCCCCGGTGTCCTCCTACCTCTTTATCTTCTGATGACATACTCATGTTGAGGAGTCATAAGTTTGATGCATCGTCCCTGACAAAGAACTCCATTCTTCATGCTGGGGGGTACTCCGTCGTTCCGTATAATGGAACAGTTGATTTTGGTATATTTGTTTTTATTCCTGCTTGTCCTTTTTTACCAAATTACTCTCATTCTTCGTAATATTGTACTTATCTTTGTTATTTATGCCTTGCAGAAAAGATGGTTATCAGCAAATCCAAGCGTAAGCTTACTGCTATGCGGGAGGTTTTTGAGGATCTAGCATCCGGTAGTGGCCCTGCCGACACTGGAGTTCCAGAGCCTGCTCCTGCTGTTGCCCCGACTGGCCCTGATACTACTACTTCTCCTGCGGGTACCTCATTACCTAGTGCTCCTGCCGCCGTGGTTCCTCCTCGGAGTTCTAGAAGTAACACCACTGGCGGCTCCTCACAGCAGGCTTCTACACCTTTGACTACGGCTAGCGGTCGAGAACGCAATCCTGCATTTATCAGAGCGGTGCGTGAGGGCAATCTTGCTGGCCTAGATCCAAACGCACGCAAACGCCCTGCGCCTTCAGATGATCGTCGCCGTGAAAAGCGCCCTGCTCACGATGATTCTAACCGCTATACTGCTGATGACCTGGACATTAATGTTGAAGAAATACCTCACGCTACTATGAATGTCGGCTCCTATACGCTGACTAATACTGCCGCCATGCGTGCTTGCCAGGGCTTCCTTTCTTCTTTTGATAGGAAGAGGTATTTCGATGAAGTTGGTCCAGAAGGCTTGT
Source organism: Misopates orontium (assembly GCA_946800315.1). Lineage (NCBI taxonomy): Eukaryota > Viridiplantae > Streptophyta > Magnoliopsida > Lamiales > Plantaginaceae > Misopates > Misopates orontium. The sequence goes on from OX326946.1 coordinate 29,598,498, forward strand.
GTAGCCGCACTGCTCTAGCTTTCTCCACCGTAAGTGATTTTGGTCTTTTACCTTTACTAACTTCCTGTATTCTTTTGAAATACGTGTTTTGACCTTTTTCCACCTTTGATTTTCAGGCAATGATAAATATGCAGACCATGCGGGAGAATTTTGACATCTTTAACGATGCTCGAGCTGAGTACAACTCTCGTCTGGAACATTACAAGTCTACCGCAGCTCAGGCTTAGATTTTGGAAGCCAAAAAGAAGACTCGTGAGGTAGAGACTTCTATGAAGTGTGTCATGGAGGAGCTTCGATTGGCACAGGCAGAATTGAAGAAATCCAAGGAGGCTCATGCTGCAAGTGAAGCCAAACTGAAAGCGTTGTCCAAGGATTTCGACAAGCTTCAGCGTGCCAAGGATGACTTAGGGATGAAAGAAATCCGCACCAAGGGGGAGCTCACTGCTTTATCTGCTCGTTTGAAGGTTGTGGAAAAGGAGCGTGATGCGGCACTGACGCGAGCGGCTACCTCGGAGCAGATTGGTTATGATCGGGCTAAGTCTGAGGTTCTCTTTCGCCTACTTCCCTTTTAATCATGATTTTTGTACGTATTTGTCTTATTTAGGTTTTCTTGTCTTTGTCGTGTCGCAGGGTTTATCGGCAGATGATAAAGTTGCTGCGGTTGCTGAATTCTTCCGCTCTGCCGCCTGGGGAACCATTTGTACTGTACGCGGTGGGTTCGATCTATCAAAGGGATACGACTAGGCCTTGGATGATGTGGAGCGCAAAGGTGGCTTCGCTCCTGATCGCAAGAAGGAAGACTTTGATATCCTTGATCGACTTGCCGAGGGAGTGCAAGACTCAGACGACGAGGATGGTTCAGAGACTGAGAGTGTTGATGCCTCAGAGACATTCCAGCGCGTCCTTCGAATGAGTTCTGTCTGGCTCCGCGATCACCTACGAGCGCAGGCGAGAGCTAGAGCTAAGAAGGATGCTGCTTCCCGTGGTGCTACTGTCGCCTCTACTTCTGGAGTTCCTCGTGTGCAGGTTTCTTCGAGTGAGGTTCCCGAGGAGGGAGAGCTTCCGGCTTCCGCTGGTCCTGTCGACGTGCCCTTGGGGGTTCCTCTTGCTTCTGCTGGCCTTGTGACGGTCTCAGTGCCATCTCCTGACCCTGGAGCCGATCCTAGTGCCGCTGCTGTTTCTGAGCCTTCTCCTGCTCCGGTCCGGGTGCGTCCTGAAGATGATACGTCCCCGCTGAATGAGTCGTTGGAGGATATTGCCCGGCAGAGTCGAGATGCATTGAAGTCGGTTGGCCTCCGTTTGAAGAAGTAGCTGAGTAGTTCTTAGGCTAGTGCTGTGACTTTTTTGGGCCTGCGTGCCACTATCTTTCTCCTGTAGATTCTAACATTTTATGCTTGTGACTTTGATATTTGTTTAGTATATTCCTGTTGATATTGCGCCATTGCTGTGCTTACTCTTTGCTTTAATAGATGTTTAATTTTTTGGTAATGTCTTTGTGTTACTTTGTTTCTTATGCTAAGTTTTGGTGATAATTTTGTGTCTTTGTGATGATTTTGATCATACAACTTGTTAAGTGATCACCTTTTGAAGAGACTGCGAGACACAATGCTCGTCGTATGAATTGTCTGCGAGTCACAGTGCTCGACTTACGGACTGTCTGCGAGGCATAATGCTCGGCTTACGGACGAATTGCGAGGCGTAACGCTCGTCTTATGAAATATGTTGCGAGGCACAATGCTCGTCTTACGGATAGGCAGTGAGGCACCATGCTCAACCTACTGAACGTCTGCGAGGCACAATGCTCGTCTTATGAATTGTCTGCGAGGCACAATGCTCGACTTACGGACTGTCTGCGAGGCATAATGCTCGGCTTACGGACAAATTGCGAGGCGTAACGCTCGTCTTATGAATATGTTACGAGGCACAATGCTCGTCTTACGGATAGGCAGTGAGGCACCATGCTCAACCTACTGAACGTCTGCGAGGCACAATGCTCGTCTTATGAGTTGTGTGTTAATACTTGTGTTGATAAGAATGTTAATATAACGTAGACAAACAACCAAACTTAATTAAAATATGAAATTTTATAAGTTTTGGGACTGAGCTCGATGAACTTCCGAGTTGCCTACGTATCCCGCCATGTATAGGTGGCTAGGAATCAAGTCCCCGTAGTTCAGTGCTAAGTATTACAATTGGAGTTCTTGCGTTGAGACTCGTAATTTGTAGAAGAATAAGTAAATAAAGCATTGAAACTACGGTCCTATCTTGCCATTCAGCCTGTTGATCTGCTAACTCTTCTAACTGTAAAACCTTCTCAAATTCTTGACGTTCCAAGGGCGTGACAATGTCCTTCCTCCCAATTCTTGTAAATAATAGTATCCTTTTGCGCTTGCTTTTTCCACCCTGTATGGTCCTTCCCAATTTGGCTTTAATTTCCCCACATGCTTGGTGGCTTCTACTTTCCTTAGGACCAAGTCCCCCACTTGAAAGTTTCTGAAACGAACTTTGTTGTCGTATGCTTTTGCCATCATGGACTTGTAAGCTTGAGTGCGTTGGTAGGCTTCTTCTCTTGTTGCTCCTATTAGCTCGAGGTCCATTTGTCTAGCTCTTAATGCTTGTTCCTCATTATATGTGACGATTCGATAAGTTGGCATTCCGATTTCCGCGGGTATCACTGCTTCTGAACCATATGTTAACAAATACGGAGTTTCGCCCGTAGAAGTTCGTGGCGTTGTGCGATATGCCCATAATATTCCTGGCAACTCGTCTGCCCAATTTCCTCCTTCACCTTGCAATCTTTTCTCCAAACTCTTTACGAGCGTGTTGTTTGTAGCCTCAACTTGCCCATTAGCTTCTGGGTGCGTGACAGATGTGAATCTCTGCTCAATCTTCATATCCTTGCACCAATCTTGAATCTTGAATCCCTGGAATTGTCTTCCATTATCAGATATTAGTACCCTAGGGATTCCGAACCTGCACACAATGTTCTTCCAGATGAACTTCTTCACATTGGTTTCTGTTATTGTCACAAGTGCTTCAGCCTCAACCCATTTGGTGTAGTATTCAACTGCTACCAACAGCCATTTTCTTCCGCCGGACGCCACTGGCATTGGTCCTACAATATCTATTCCCCATTGATCAAAGGGACATCCATAGCTTACGACTGTCATTGGTTGTGCAGGTGTATGAATGATTTTTGCGTGTAGTTGACAACTTCTACACCTCCTAGTATAATCCATCGAATCTCTCATAATTGTTGGCCAAAAGTATCCTTGTCGGAGTATTTTCTGTGCCAAGGACCGCCCTCCAGAATGATTTCCACAACTTCCTTCGTGAATTTCCCTCAAGACTTGCTTCGCCTGGGTGGGTGACAAACATCTCAAGAGTGGTCCCTCAAAAGATCTTTTGTAAAGTTCTCCATTAAACATGGCGAATCTTGCTGATTTATATTTGAGTCTTCTCACCGCTTGTGAATCAGTTGGTAATTTCCCGTTTTGTAAATAGTCTATTATTTCATCCTTCCAACACACCTCTACTTCTACTGGCAAAATGTAATCTAAGGCTTGTGTTGTTGTTGCCTCCAGGCCTTTGCTGATTGAGGGTTGATCTGTAGCCAACAATGTCACTCGTCTCTCCACAAAGACTTCTGCAGTGCTTGCAAATCTTGATAGTGAGTCGGCCCGTTCATTCTCCAATCGCGGAATCTGTGATATAGTGAACATCTCAAAGCTAGATGTTGCCTCCTTCAGTTTTTCAAGGTACTTTACTATTGCCGCCTCCTTAGCTTCATATCTTCCCTCAAATTGATTTGCAATTAATTGTGAGTCTGTGAATGCCATAAGTTTAGTCATCCCAAGCGATTTTGCCATTTGTATACCAGCTAGCATGGCTTCATACTCTGCTTGATTATTTGTGACTTGAAAATTCAATCTAATGGCATAATCGAATTCTCTTCCATCTGCCGACCTTATGTAAATTCCTGCACCTCCTGCATCAACTGTGGAGGATCCGTCCACGTGTAGAGTCCATATTTCTTTTGCTGCCCCAATTTCATCCTTTTGACTGCCTTCCGTCACTGTAGCCACATCAATTGATGGATCTGCTTCGGAGATAGTTTCTGCGACAAAATCCGCCAGTCTTTGTGCTTTGATCGCAGTTTTTGGTAAGTACTCCAAACCATATTCTCCTAGCTCGATTGCCCACTTGACCAACCTGCCTGACGTTTCTTGCTTTGCCATCACCTGCTTCAATGGTTGATTTGTAAGTACTATGACTGGGTGTGACTGAAAATATGGTCTTAGTTTCCTTGCAGTTATCACCAATGCGTATGCCAACTTCTCAATCTCCAAATAATTGAGTTCTGCTCCATTCAAAACTTTGCTCACATAATAAATTGGTAGATGTTTCCTATCCTCTTCTCGGACCAAGACCGTGCTGAGTGAATTTTTTGTTACAGCTAAATAGAGATATAATATTTCGTTATCCTTGGGTTTTGACAATAGTGGTGGCGTTGTCAGATAAATCTTCAGTTGACGAAATGCCTCCTCACAATCTTCCGTCCAAGTAAACTTTGGCGTTTTTCTTAACTTTTTGAAGAAAGGCAAACTTTTCTCCGCGGAATGTGATATAAAACGACTGAGTGCCGTTATTCTCCCCACCAACCGTTGGACTTCGCGAACCGACTTGGGAGATGGCAAATCCATTATAGCTTTGATCTTATCCGGGTTTGCTTCTATGCCCCTTTCATTTACCATGAAGCCTAGAAATTTCCCCGCTTTGACTCCGAATGTACACTTTTTTGGATTTAACTTCATCCCGTACTGCCTCATGATCCCAAAAGCTTCTTCAAGATGCTTAACATGGTCTTCCGCCTTTAAACTTTTAATAAGCATGTTATCTATGTAGACCTCCATTGTCTTACCTATCTGATGGTAAAAAATCTTGGCAACCAGCCTCTGAAATGTTGCTCCTGCGTTCTTTAACCCAAATGGCATTACTCTGTAACAGAATATCTCCCTGTCTGTTATGAATGCGGTTTTGTGTTGATCTTTGACTGCCATCAAGATTTGATGAAAACCACTCTGTGCATCACAAAGACTAAGTAGTGCACATCCTGCTGTTGAATCAACCACAAGATCAATTCTAGGCAATGGGAAAGGATCTCGTGGACAATGTTTGTTTAAATCCGTGTAGTCCACGCACATACGCCATATGGTTGGTTTCTTTGGTACCAGCACGACATTGCTCAACCATTCTGAATATTGGACTTCAAATATGTGTCCTGCTGCTAACTTTGTTTGTACTTCCAATTCTGCCGCTTTATTCTTCTCATCACTGAAGTGTCTCTTCTTCTGCCGAACTGGTCTTGCATTTGGATTGACATTCAAGTGGTGCACTGCAACCCGGGGATCTATGCCTTTTAAATCCGAATCAGTCCATGCAAATACATCAAAATTTCTCTGCAAACATGCTATCAATGCTTTCTCCATCTCCATTGGCAGTTCACTTCCGATTTTGATGATTTTCTCCGGCTCATTCTCCATTAAAGTAACTTCCTTGAATTCTCCAGAAGGCTTCATACGTTCGACCTCTAATTGTTTCATGTAACGCGAAGTGGTTTTGTCCTCTCTTTCTTCTTTTGCTAGTTTCAGTTTATCTCCCTGCATGGGAACATCAAAATCTTCCGGGATTCCTTGCTGATCTTCTTGTGTTGCTAGCACCATCTCAATGTCTTTACTCCTTGTTGCTTGTGGAGTCCCCGCGTCTCGAGCTTCAATCAGAGCTATATCAGGTGCATTCTTTGCCTTGACAGGTTTTGTTGATGTAACATAACAGCTCCACGAATCACGATAGTTTGTTGTCAGTTCTGTGACTCCCCCTGGAGTTGGAAATTTTATCTTCTGATGAACTGTTGAAATAATCATAGCAAATGCAGTTATTCCTCGCCTTCCTATTAATACATTGTATGCGAACGGCATATCAACAATGAGATATTCCACATTCAACGTTCTCCTCTTTGGATTGACACCAAAAGCATTATTCTTCCAACAGGCTTGACTTCACTTCCGCCAAATCCTAATAGAGGTGAATTCACCTCGGAGATCTCGTATTGTCCGAGCTTCATTTGTTGTAAGGCATCCATGAAAATAATGTTAGATGAGCATCCATTATCTATCATTATACTTTTTACCGCGTGATTCGCAATTACTGCAGTAACCACCATTGGGCAATTCAAGTATTGAGCCTCCTTAGCTTGTTCCGACAAGCTATCGAAGTCGCTATCATCGAATGTAATCTTTGTATCCATTTTGTCTACTGCAAAGACTAAGTCTATCTCTGGATGTTTCAAACGCTCATATTGTATATCACGTGAAATCCGTTTCCTACTTTTGGTCGAATCCGCACCTGTAGGTCCTCCGGCAATCACATTTACTCCGTTTTCGATATCATCGTTCCCGTTACCCCTCCTTCTTCTTGGTTCGTCCTTCTTCTCTCTTGGGGAACGACTTCGCTTTCGTCCAACCGCTAATTTCTCATCCCTCGGTTGTCTATTCTCCAATACATATTCAATAAGTTTGCCCTCGAGAATGAGCCGTTCAATCTCCATTCTCAAAGCCCTGCAATCGTTAGTGGTATGCCCATTTTGTCGATGAAACTTACAATATTTTTTGGATTGCTTCATCTCTTCAGTTAGAGTCATGGGTCTTGGAGATCTGAACCTTTCCTTATCTCCAACTATCGCATAAATTTCACCAATTGGTTTCTTCAAAGGAGTCCAATTATCAAACCTCTTGAAAGGTTGTCGATTGTGCTCACGATCTTTCCCCCTAGGATCTCTCCTCCAGTCTTTATTCTCCTTTCCTCTAGGATTTTCTGGCAGGTCGGTTAATCCTTGATTTATGGTGATCTCCTCCACTTCAACCACTTTATTGGCGAGATCCATTACTTGCTCTATCGAATCAGGAGCATCCCAAGTTAGTACTTCAATCAGCTTGGCGCTCTGGCAACGGTTTTGCAACACCGAGATTACCAAGTCCACGGTGGGAGCATTCACTTTTCCAATTTCCAAATTTAGACGCTCTATATATTTTCCCAGCTTTTCCCCTGGCTTCCTGTAGATATTGAACAAAGTACTTGGAGACTTCTTCTTTAAGCGATAAATGGCAAACTTTTTAACGAACATGCTTCTGAATTGTTCAGCTGATTCAATCGAATAAGACTTCAAGTTCTTGAACCATTCTTTAGCAGTTCCCCTTAAGCTTAATGAAATTAGCTTCGCCCTTAAATTCTCATGATACCCCAAAATCTGCAGCTCGAGATCCAAGTCATCATAATGTGTAGCAGGGTCAGTCGTTCCATCATATTTCTTCATATCAGGAAGTCTGACTCCCTCCTTGAGTGTTAACTTGCCAATTGCTTCAGAAAAGGGAGTTGGTGGCTCAGTTGATGGAATATTTTCAGCGACTTCTGGTTCTGGCCTTGGTTTCATTTTTTCATGATGGTTCCTGGATGTCGTTTGACTAGCTGCAGGTTGATCTTCAGAATCTCTCCGCTTAGAATTGACTTCTCCTCCCTTGTCATTCGCCCGGCTGGGAGCCTTGTTCCCTGCAGCTTTTACTGAACGCGGTTTTCTGCGTTCTTGGGAAGATGATTGACCCTTCCGTGTTGGCCTCGTCAGCCTTGATTGCTGTTGTCCTGAATCAGCTTGACGCTGTGTGTGATGAGACCTTTCTTGCTGTGTTGGTGTCCGTCGTGCTTCTTGTGCTGGCACGTTTTGCTGCAATCCAGAATTAGCCACTTGTTGCATAATTATTGGTACCACGGTCTGTTGCAATGCTGTTATAATCTGCGCCAGTTGTGCGGGATTCAATAAAGGTTGTTCAACTGTAGGCACTACTAGTTGATCTGTCATAGTGCGAGTTTGATCCAGAGGGGCATTGGGAGCAGCTACCGAGGTGTGCTCAGATGCGTCAGCCACTCGATTCTCATCCTCCCTCTGTGATCTTGTTCTTCCAGCCATTCCGTTCTTCTCCGTAGCTTTGCGGTGAGCCATTGAATTAATAATGGTGTTTGCTCCTAAGTGCGTTTAATGGTTCCCACAGACGGCGCCACTGATGTGGGGTATTTTCGTCTGGATACGTGTCCACTCTCCAACACTCCACGTCAGACTGCTTCAGTTCCTGCTGGATGCTCAAGCAGCTTTTGAGTTCGGAACCTGCACTCAACACCAAACGTGAACTAAGCCGGTGCCTTCTCCGGCGAAGGCACTCCGACGCTCAAGTCAGACGGGTCGGAATATGAGATCTTGTTGAACAAGGCAACAAGTCGAATGAACTGGCTAGAATAGGTCGAATAGTAACTGTGTAATAACTCGAATGAACTGAGAGCAATAAGTCGAATGAGAAGGCCGAACAAGTCGAATGAACTGAATCAAACAAGTCGAATGAAACAGAACAAAACAACTCGAATGAAAGCCAAAATAGGTCGAACTCGAGCTATTTGTAGAACAGCTCGAATGAGCTTGGAAAATAGGTCGAGGTCGACTTATATAACTCGAACTTAGAGCTTAGAATAATGTAAAACGTACCTTAGAATGAGGAATAGGATCCCTTTATATAAGCATAAGAGTCCTTATTTAGCTAGAAGTGCACTCCAAGTAGGACTATGAGTTGAATTAGTCAAACTAGGATTCATAGAAATAACTCGAATGACCTCCATTAAATAACTCGAATGACCTCCACCAAATAACTCGAATGACCTGCAAAGAAATAACTCGAATGACCTGTAAAGAGATAACTCGAATTACCTGCAAAGAAATAACTCGAATGAACTAAAAACAGCTCGAGTTGGGCCTGGAACAACTCGAATTGGGCTTATGAAATTCGAATTGGGCCCCAAATAACTCGAAATTGGGCCTAAATGGCCTAATTTTGAGTTTTGCCTTAAATTGCAATCTTGCATTAAAAAATAATGGTGTTGTCGTGGCGTAATATTCCGAAATAATGCCGTACATATGATACCGAATTTTAAGATATGACGACACCGAGATTTGACACATCAAATTGCAATTTTGCATTAAAAAATAATGGTGCTGACGTGGCATAATATGTCCCGAAATACGTTCGTGTATTGTATCGAATATTATGACGTGGCAGTACCAAAATATGGTACATCATTATCTATGGCCTTTACCGGATTTACTAATAAGCCAAACATAATCAAGAAAAAAATTTGTATTCTATAGGACTTATTAATAAGTTAAATTACTTAAGATAAAGTATATTTCCCTTTTATGTTATTGAATAAATGAATAGAATCAGAAAAAGAAAAAAAGAGAAAATCTGCTCGTCTTCTCGAAGTACACTCCGCCGCTCCCACCAAGCATCCAAAAATTAGGGCTTGGAAAACGTGTGTTGGTGGCGCAAGTAACGACGAAGGTCTGGTTGCTATTATGGCCGAGAGGGTGATGAAAAGCGGTCGAGTGACGGAAGAAAGGGAGCAGATAGGATGTGTGCGTGCGTATATGATATGTGAAATAATTTCTGAAAATGAAGAGGGTAAAGCAGTCCACGAATTTAAAGTCCGAGGATATATTAGGAATTTCAATACTAAACTGGGTTACTGTAGATGTGGTAATATGAATATGGGGGAGGGAGCACAGATTATATTTGATGAATTAGGCCGGGTCACAAAGATTAAATCCATGTGACCTTGTAAAAAACCGTTGCAACCAAATGCATAAAAATTAAAAAAATACTGTGCAAGCCATTCAAAAACCACAAATAGGGGGTTAATAAAGCATATCAAACATCCCCCTGTATATATAGGAGGAGGGGCAGGGGCGGGGGGTGGGGGGCCTTCGGGCCCCCATAAGCCCCCTCCCCTGGCTCCGCCTCTGGCAGTTAGTGAATTTAGGTTGTGACAGAGTTATGTACGTACCGCAAATGTAAATGATCTAATTAAATTAAAAGTTAAGAACAAAAGAAAAATATAGGAAGATGAAACGAAAACTATTTTTAATTGTTCTCTGAATATGCGGCAAATCATAGTCTGTATTTTCTAAGAAATAATTGTAATCAAGTAACTATTATCAGATAAACATGAAGGCGGATTCTGTTGTAGAAATAAGAATGAGATTTAACTTGGATATCTCCACCTCTTCATCTTGATTTTATTGGCCCAACGATTAATTTTTTTATATTTTTCTTGTAACTTTTAATGAGTGACTGAAGTAAAAGAGGCTAGTGGTGCTAGTTTCTTTTCTTTAATTATTATGGAGATAAGGGAATTACATAGTGGTCAGTGAAAACCAAAAAACCACTGGGAGAGCGAAAGAAAAAACTGGTCAAAAACTATCATTGTAAATTAAGAGATGTATAGATTGTGGGGTATGAGAAATTACACTACTAACCCTGAAGTACTGTTGTTTGATTAAATAGATTGAGGGAAAATTTGGAAACAAAATTTTGGTACAACAACTATTAAAATATTTCGCAGTAATCCAACATTGTCCCTCGCTTTTTCAATTTTATTAGTTGACAGTAAAATTCGAGGGATGATATTGTTATTGTGTTATTTATTTATTTTTTTTTTTTTTGCGTGAAATGGAGAACAGATGTGAAGCGGATAGTAATTGCAACTAGGTTGGCACCACCACAATGCTACCACCGTGATGTACCATATTTCGGTACCCGCCACGTCATAATATTCGATACAGTACCACGAGCGTATTTCAGGACATATTATGCCACGTCAGCACCATTATTTTTTAATGCAAAATTACAATTCAAGGCAAAACTCAAAAGTAGGCCCAGGCAGGCCCGAATTAGGCCCAAGCAGGCCCATTTCAAGCTATTTCAGGCCCAATTTGAGGTGTTTGGGGCCCATTTCGATCTATTTGAGGCCCAATTTGACCTATTTGGGCAACCATTTCGAGCTATTTCAAAATAACTCTATTTCGAGCTATTTTGAATCATAGTTTTACTTGAAGTGGACTTCTAGCCGAATAAGGACTCTTAATACTATATAAGGGGGTCCCATAGCTCATTTTCAGGTACGTTTTTTTATATTTCAAGCATTCATTTCGAGCAATATAAATTGGATTCGAACTCTTTTACAACCATTTCGAGTTGTCTAGAATAGCTCTTCTTCGATCTATCTTGAGTGCATTTCAAGTTGTTTGAAGTCTTCATTTCGATATATTTGAAGACTTTCATTTAGACTTGTTTGTGCCATTTCGACTTGTTTGTTTTCGATCTATTACATACATTTCGACCTATTATTTCGACTTGTTGCCTCGCACAACAAGATCTCACATTCCGACCCATCTGACTTGAGTGTCGGAGTGCCTTCGCCAGGAAGGCACCGGCTTAGTTTACGTGTAGTGTTGAGTGCAGGTTCTGAACTCAAAAGCTGCTTAAGGATCCAGCAGGGACTGAAGCAGTCTGAAGTGGAGTGTTGGCAAGTGGACACGTATCCAGAAGAAAATACCCCGCCTCAGTGGCGCCGTCTGTGGGAACCACTAAAAGCACTTAGAAACAAACACTATCACTGATTCAATGGCTCATCGCAGAGTCACGGAGAAGAACGGAGTAGCTACCAGGACAAAATCACAAAGGGATGATGAGAATCGGGTTACTGATGCATCTGAACACACATTAGTGGCAACACCCAACACTCCCTTGGATACCCCACCCGTTGCAGCAGATCAACCTATAATGCCTCCCCCAGAACAACAACTGTTGAATCCTGCTCAATTGGATCACATCACGACATCTTTTCCACGGACCATGGTACCGATGATTGTGCAACAATTGGCTAACACAACATTGCAGCAGAATGCCCCAGCACCTAGTGCACAACCGACATCGGCACCTCGAGCAAGGTCTCATCAGACGCAACGTCGTGCTGATTCGAGACAACACACTCATTCAAGGATGATAAGACCTACTCGGAGGGAACCATCACCCTCCCCTGAACGGAGAAATCCTCGTTCAGTGAGGACTACAAGGAACAGAGCTCCAAGTCGAGCAACTATAAGAGATGGAGAAGTTAACTCAAAGCAGAGGGGCCCAGAAGTCTGTCAAGCTGCAAGTCATACAGCGGGAAGGAATAGGGATCTGTCAGAAAGAGTTATACCAAGGCCAGAACCAATTGTTGCTGAACATATCCCACCAGTGGAGAAGCCAACTCCATTCAACGATGCAATCAGCAGATTGACACTGAAGGAAGGAACTATTCTTCCTGAGATGAAGAAGTACGATGGGACAACAGATCCTAGAACGCATTACGATGACTTGGATGCGGATCTGCAAATTCTGGGATACAGCGCGGACTTAAAAGCAAAGCTTATTTGACTTAGCTTGACTGGAACAGCCAAAGAATGGTTCAAGAACTTGCTGCCACGCACAATTGAATCTTCTGAACAGTTTAGGGGGATGTTCGTCAAGAAATTTGCCACTTATCGCCTGAAGAAGAGATCTCCAAGCTGTCTATTCAATATTCCCAGAAAACTTGATGAAACTTTGGGGAAATACATAGAGCACCTTAATGTGGAGATTGGTCGAGTGCAATCTCCAACTGCAGATTTGGTTATTTCTGTACTAGAAAATCGGTGCCAGAGTAAAAAGTTGATAGAAGTAATAACCTCGGAGACACCAACTACTATTGAACAAATAATGGATCTTGCTCGGGGAGTTATTGACATAGAAGAGGCCACTCTGAACCAGGGTCAATGGATTTGTCAGATCCTCACAGAGGATAGGACAACAGAAACTGGAGGAAGGACGATCGATGGAAAGATCGCGATCGTAACCGACCACCTTTTAAGAAGTTTGATAACTACACTCCTTTGAGAAAGGATATTGCTGAAATCTTTGTTGTCACAAAGGATCGTGGGATATTCAAAACACCTAGACCCTTTAAAGAAGCTGAAGAAATAAAGGAGTCAAGGAAATATTGCAGGTATCACAGACAACATGGTCATTATACTAACGATTGCAAGGCATTGAGAAATGAAATTGAACGACTTATTCAAGATGGGAAACTCATTGAGTATATCATTGAGAATAGGGAACCGTGAGAGGAAAAGTCCTCAGGAGGTAGAAAGAGGAGTCGATCTCCACATGAGAAGAAGGATGAACCTAGGCGTAAGAAGGGTAACCCCAACGACGGGGACAAAAACGGGATCAATGTGATAGCTGGAGGACCAACTGGTGCTGATTCGGCCAAAAGCAGAAAAAGGATTTTGCATGACATATACAATGAACGTCTGAAACGTCCAGAGACTGATCTTGTCTTGCTGTAGACAAATTAGACATGAGGATCACATTCGATGATGATGATTATGAGAGTCTGTCTTCACAAGCCAAGGAGACTCAGTACTTGAATTGCCCTATGGTAGTTTCAGTGGTAATCACGAATCATCATGTCAAGAGGATCATGATAGACAATGGCTCCGCAGTTAACATTATCTTTATGGATGCATTGCAACAAATGAAGTTAGGGAAATATGAGATCACTGAAGTGAATTCTCCTCTAATGGGATTTGGTGGAGGTGAAGTAAGACCTGTTGGTAAGGTTCTGTTACCAACGTCTTTTGGTGAAAATCCACGGAGGAGGACTCTGAATGTGGAATATCTCATTGTTGACATTCCTTTTGCATATAACGTGTTGATTGGTAGGCTTGGAATATTAGCATTTACTATGATCATATCAACAACACATCAAAAGATCAAATTTCCCATTCCTGGGGGAATCGCAGAGCTCACCACAAACTATCGTGACTCTTGGAGATGTTATTTCACGTCGACGAAACCAATCAAGGCAAAGACGAATCCTAATGTCGCGATGATTGGGATTCATCTCCCAGAAACACCTAAAATAATATAACATATGGATACAAAGATGGTGCTTGCTACACATGAGGATCATGCAAACAATGCCAGATAATCCTAACTCATCAAACGAGAAACTCATGACATAGGAAACTAAGGAGGAGAAGAAAGACAAGACTACCTTGCGTTACAAGAAACAAATGGAGATTGAAAGCATGAAACCCTCTGGAGAATTTAAGGAGGTCATTCAGGTAAACAATGAACCTGATAAGGTCATTAAGATCGGTAGCGAGTTACCATCTGAGATTGAGAAGGCATTATTGGAATGCTTGCGAAGGAATTTTGATGTATTTGCATGGACAGACTCAGATTTGAAGGGAATTGACCCTCGAGTTGCGGTACATCACTTGAATGTTAATCCAAATACCAAGCCTGTTCGACAGAAGAAGAGAGATTTCAGTGACAAAAAGAACAAGGTTGCTGAATTGGAGGTACAAACAAAGTTAGCTGCAGGTCACATATCTGAAGTGCGTTACTCTGAATGGCTGAGCAACGTTGTACTTGGACCAAAGAAGCCGACTGTATGGCGTATGTGTGTGGATTATATTGATCTAAACAAACACTGTCCACGAGATCCTTTTCCATTATCCAGGATCGATCTCGTGGTTGAATCCACTGCAGGGTGCGAATTACTAAGTCTCTGCGATGAGAGAGCGGATTTCATCAAATCCTAATGGATGTAAAGGATCAACACAAAACGGCTTTTATCATGGACAGAGGCATATTCTGCTATAGAGTAATGTCGTTCGGTTTGAAAAACGCAGGTGCCACCTTTCAGAGGTTGGTGGCTAAGATGTTCTACCATCAAAGTGGTAAAACCATGGAGGTTTACATCGACGACATGCTTACCAAAACTCTAAAGGCGGAAGATCATGTTAAACATCTTGACGAGGCTTTTGGTATCATGAAGAAATATGGTATGAAGCTAAATCCAAATAAGTGTACATTCGTAGTCAAGGCGGGAAAATTTCTGGGTTTTATGGTAAATGAGCAAGGTATCGAAGCTAACCCAGATAAGATGAAGGCTATAATGGATCTACCTTCCCCCAAGTCTGTTCGTGAGGTGAAACGCTTGGTGGGAAGAATCACGACACTAAGCCGCTTATTTCACACTCTATAGAGAAAAACTTACCTTTCTTTAAGAAGGTGCGAAAGACACTTAAGTTTATCTGGACGGAAGATTGTGAAGAAGCCTTTCGACAGCTAAAGGTTTATCTCACGATACCACCATTATTATCTAAGCCCAAGGATAACGAGATGCTATATCTCTACTTGGCCATAACAAAGAACTCACTGAGTACAGTACTCGTACGCGAAGAAGATAGGAAGCATTTGCCATTTTATTACGTGAGTAAAGTGTTGAATAGGGCAGAACTAAACTATCTGAAAATCGAAAAGCTAGCATATGCACTCGTGATAACAACACGGAAGTTGAGGCCATATTTTCAATCACATTCGGTTACTTACTTAACTAATTAACCATTGAAGCAAGTTATGGCAAAATCGGAAACATCAGGCAGACTAGTGAAATGGGCGATTGAGCTAGGAGAATATGGTATGGAATATCTACCAAAGACCGCTATCAAGGCGTAAAGGTTGGCAGACTTTGTGGCAGAGACTATCTCATAAGCAGAACAGTCACCGGACCTTGCTATGGTGACAGATGAGACAAAGGGGGATATGCCAGGAATAACAAAGGAGAGATGGACCTTGCATGTAGACGGATCGTCCACAGTTGATGCTGGTGGGGCTGGAGTCTGCTTAAGGTTGGTAGATGCAAGAGAATTTGACTATGCAGTAACTTTCAAGTTACTAATAATCAAGCAGAGTATGAGGCTATGCTAGCTGAGATTCAAATGGCGAAATCATTAGGGATAACCAAACTAGTGGCATTCCACGGATTCACAACTGATTGCGAATCAGTTCGAAGGGAGGTATGAAGCTAAGAAGGTTGCGATACTCAAGTATCTTGATAAGCTCAAGGAAGTCACTTTGAATTTTGAAACATTTACTATCTCGCAAATAGCCAGAGCCGAGAATGAGCGTGACGACTCTTTGTCTCGATTGCGAGTACTGCTGAAGTCTTTGTCAAAAGGCGAGTTAAATTCCTAGCTGCTAATTAACCCTCGATTGGCAACGGGGGCGAATCAAGCATTGGAATATGCCATGCAAGTGGAGGTTGAGAAATGTTGGAAGGATGAAATATTTGACTACTTACAGAACGGAACTTTGGCGACTGATCCACAAGCGGTCAGAAGATTGAAATACAAATTGGCAAGATTCACAATGTTCAATGGAGAAGTGTACAAAAGATCGTTCAAAGGACCACTGTTAAGATGTCTGTCACCAACACAGGCTAAACATGTCTTAAGAGAGATACATGAGGGAAGTTGCAGGAATCATTCAAGAGGACGATCCTTAGCACAGAAAATACTCCAACAAGGATATTTCTGGCCAACTATTGTGAAAGAATCGATGGATTACACAAGGAAATGCAGAAGTTGTCAACTACACTCGAAAATCATTCATACGCCTGCACAACCTATGAAACCGTAAGCTATGGAAGTCCTTTTGATCAGTGGGGTATAGATATTGTTGGACCGATGCCAATAGCTTGTGGGGGTACGAAATGGCTATTGGTGGCAGTGGAATATTACACCAAGTGGGTGGAAGCCGAAGCACTGGTGTCAATAACGGAGGCTAATGTAAAGAAATTTATTTGGAAGAATATCGTATGTCGGTTTGGAATTCCAAGGGTCTTAATTTCCGACAATGGAAGGCAGTTCCAAGGATTTAAGATTCAAGCATGGTGCAAGGACATGAAAATTGAACAACGATTTACATCTGTAACGCATCCTGAAGCAAATGGACAAGTTGAGGCTACAAACAACACGCTGGTGAAGAGCTTGGAGAAAAGGTTGGAAAGAGAAGGACAAAACTGGGCAGAGGAGTTGCTAGTGATACCTGCAGAGATTGGTATGCCAACTTACTTTACTGTCACATACGATGAGGAACAAGCTCTAAGGGCAAGACAAATGGACATTGAACTGATAGGGGCCACAAGGGAAGAAGTTTATCAACGTACTCAAGCATACAAATCTATGATGGCTAAAGTATACGACAACAAGGTTTGGTTTCGGAACTTCCAAGTGGGGGACTTGGTCTTGAGGAAACTTGAAGCTACTAAACACGTTGGGAAATCGAAACCAATTTGGGAAGGACCATACAGAGTTGAGAAAGCAAGCGCCAAAGGATACTACTATTTGCAAGAGTTGGGTGGAAGGATTCTATCACGCCCCTGGAACGTCAAGAACTTGAGAAGAGTTTATAGTTAGGACACTAGCATTCTAACAGCCTTGTGGCACAGTAGGGCCATAGTTTCGATATTATTATTACTTATTCTTTCACGAATTACGAGTCTTTGCATGTGGACCTCGATTGTAATACTTAGCACGAAACTACGGGGACTTGATTCCTGACCACCTACATACGGCAGGATACGTAGGCAACTCGGAAGTTACTCGAGCGCGGTCCCAAAACTTATAAAATTTCTTATTTTATTCAAGTTTGCTTATTTGCCTACATCCTACGTAAACATCAATTGAGCACAAGCACTCATGAATTGAGCACAAGCACTCAAACGCATAAGTATAAACACTTACAGATTTTTGAGCACAAGCACTCATTAGTTGAGCACAAGTACTCATGAATTGAGCACAAGCTCTCAAACACATAACTATAAACACTTACAAGTTTCAAGCACAAGCACTCATAAATTGAGCACAAACACTCAAACACATAAGTATAAACATTAAAATAATGGGCACAAGTACTCATGATACGAGCACAAGTACTTGGACAATAATCTACAAAGCATACAAGCACGGAAACGCATTCATATCGTAAACAGGTGAAGTAACAAAACAAGCATCAATCAAAATGCACAAGACAAGAGATACTGAGCAATGTCAAAGTTAATATGTACTAAAACGAGGGATAAGCGCGAAATTCAACGACAATGTACTAAATCAAAAATACTGTACTAATGTAAATTGTTAGAAAGTAAAGGCACGTACGCCAAAAATAAAGGCACGCAGGCGAGTGATAAAAGAGATCAAGGGCGGAGGTTCAACCCTAGGGACTCGACAACACCCTGGCCCTACTCCTGAAGATCGGCATATGACTCATTCAGACGACTAGTGTCGTCGGCAGAGGAGATTCAACGCGGCACAAGAGCTGTAGCAGGAGCATCTGGCATGGCAAGATCCGTCTCCAGAGGAGTCTCCAGAACCTGGGGATCAAAAGCTAACTCACCCTCCTCTAGACTCGGGGCAGGCGCAGCAGCAGTAGAAGTGCTGGGTTGATCAGCCAAGTGATCCTTGAGCCACACCTGCTGCAATGGACGAACAAGGGCAAAACGTTCATGCTTCGGCAAGCCAACATCCTCATCAGGTGCAGGATCAGCAGCAGCAGTGGAGGCGTCCGACGTCTCACCAACCTCAGTATCGCCTTTCTTCAGGCAGGCAAAGATGTCGAAGTCCTCCTTCGTGAATCCAGCCACGAGAGCATCTTGCTGCACGACATCAACGAAGGCCATTCTGTAGCCCTTCACCATGTCATAGGCACCCTTGATGGTAGCAATCTCCTCCCAACTTTCTGAGTGGAAGAACTCTACAACTACTGCCACCTTGTCATCATCAAGAAGCTCCTACAAGAATTACAATCACAAAATTAAAAGTAACAAAACGTCAAGAGAAATGCAAAGTTAAGGAAAAGAGTTAAAATCAAAACTTACCTCGCTCATGGCCCTATCATAACCAGCCTGCTCAGCACGGAAACATACAAGCACATAAACGCATTCATATCGTAAACAGGTGAAGTAACAAAACAAACATCAATCAAAACGCACAAGACAAGAGATACTGAGCAATGTCAAAGCTAATATGTACTAAAACAAGGATAAGCGCAAATAAAACAATGCACTGAATCAAAAATACTATACGAATGTAAATTGTTCGAAAGTAAATGCCCATATGCAAAAATTAAAGGCACGGAGGCCAGTGATAAAAGAGATCAAGGGCGGAGGTTCAACCCTAGGGACTCAACAACACCCTGGCCCTGCTCCTGAAGATCGGCATATGACTCAATAGGAGGACCAGTCTTGTCGGCAGGGTTGATCCGACGTGGCACAAAAGCTGTAGCAGGAGCATCTGGCATGGCAAGATCCGTCTCCAGAACCTGGGGATCAAAAGCTAACTCACCCTCCTCTAGACTCGAGGCAGGCGCAACAGCAGTAGAAGTGCTGGGCTGATCAGCTAAGTGATCCTTGAGCCACACCTGCTGCAATGGACGAACAGGGGCAAAAAGATCATACTTCGGCGAGCCAGCATCGTTGTCAGGGGCAGGATCAACAACAGCAGCGGAGGCGCCCGACGTCTCACCAACCTCAGTATCGCCTTTCTTTAGGCAGGCAAAGATGTCGAGGTCTTCCTTCCTGAATCCAGCCATGAGAGCACCTCGCTGCACGACATCAATCAAGGCCATGTTGTAGCCCTTAGCCATGTCATAGGCACCCCTGATGGTAGCAATCTCCTCCCAAGTTTCTGAGCGGAAGAACTCTACAGCTACCGCCACCTTGTCATCGTCAGGAAGCTCCTACAAGAAATACAATCACAAAATTAAAAGTCACAAAACGTCAAGAGAAATGCAAAGTTAAGGAAAAGAGTTTAAATCAAAACTTACCTCGCTAATGGCCCTATCTTAACCAGCCTGCTCAGCAGTAACGAGCGCGGCCCTCACAGTGGCAAGCTCAGACTCCAGCTTAGCATGCGCCTTTTCTGCAGCCAAGACACCGTTCTTCAGACTCAGGATCGTAGCATTACGATCATCGATCTCTGCATTAGCTAAACCAGATCCTGAGTCAGCTGCGCAGCATGCCTCCTGTACTCCTCGACCTCACGCCTGGCATCAGCAGTTGCTGCATGGGCAACCTCCAACTCAGCAGTGGAGCGCTCCAACTCTCCAACGATGGCCTACAAGTGCTTCTCTACTTTGGCAGCCTCGTCCTTGGCCCGCTTCTCTAGATTTTGTGTCTGGACTGCAGCAGAACAATTTCTCTCCAGAGTAGCGATATACTGGCTCTGAGCGTCCATCACTATGTCAAAATTCTCTAACATAGTTTGCGCGTTGATAAAGAACTGCATGAAACAAAGACAAAGTTAGCACAAAATACGATACAAATTACAATATATAAGTTAGGGAAAGGCAACCTAACCTCGGACATGGACAGAGCCATCCGACTAATCAGCTTCTCATGGCCCAGCTCCTTAAAATACCTCTGCCGATCAAAGGTAGGCATAAAACCCTTCATTAGTCGAAACGCAGCAGTGTCGATCATCTTGAACTGACCACCTTCGATGGATGCCCTGAATATCTCCTCGACGTCAATGTCCAACTCGCCAGGCTCGTAGGTGTTTGACGTGTCATGGGCAAGTTGCTTGCCACGATGGAGATCCTCGGCAGTAGAAGGCCTCTTTCAGGCATTTGGGTCAGGACCCATCTCGTTCCCTCACCTAATAGCTTCCACGACAGGAGGAATCCAAACTCTCTTAGTCGACGAGGAGGGAGGAGGAGTAGGCTCTGGCACGAATGACTCTGCGTCGACCAACGGAGAAGAGGGAGCAGTAGTAGAAGCCGAATGGGAAGGAGCGGCAGAAGGAGCAGGTGCAGCACCCCTACCACGACTCGATCCCCTCGTCAAGCCAGTAGCAGCAGTAGGGGGAGTAGGGGAAATTGGAGCCCTGGAACTGGAACCAGCACCAACAAACTTCACACCATGGCGACTCATCTTGTCTGGAATCACCTTCTCAGTGGGAGGCACATTGGCATTCCTCTTTGCAACACCCAATCTCTTCTTTGTCTTGTCCATCATTGTCCTTTCTGCAAAGCAAAAATATTCAGAGGTTAGAATACATATAAAGAATAAAGAAAGCACAAAGTAGGAAACAATAAATGTGCACAACAATGTACCAAAAAGTAAAGACTCGACAGCAGGATAATGAGTAAAACCA